>VDFB02331098.1:0-24767 GCA_007258455.2 Sequoia sempervirens | reverse complement strand
AAGATTTGGTGATAATACAAGAAAAGAAATAAAAGGAAAAGGAATACTTAGTCTAGATAATGGAAAAACAAAAACAAAAAATGTATTATATGTTAAGGGCCTAAAAGAAAATCTTCTAAGTGTTAGCCAACTTTGTGATCAAGGGCATAGTATCACATTTTATTCTAAAACATGTGAAATCAAGAAAGATGGAAAGCTGGTTGCTCAAGCTGAAAGAAAACACAATTTGTATGTTTTAAAAGAGATAAGTTGTGAAAGTTGCAACTTAGTACAATAAGATGAAAGTTGGTTGTGGCACAAGAGGTTAGGCCATCTCAACTTTGATAATATTGTCAAAGTTAGTAAATCAAATGCTGTGAGAGATTTACCAAGAATAACAAAACCCTCTAATATCATTTGTAAAGAATGTCAACTTGGGAAGCAAACAAGGTCAAGCTTCAAGCCTAAGGAGCACTCTTCATCAAAGCCATTGGAACTCATACATATTGATCTTTGTGGGCCAACCAAAACCAAGAGCATGAATGGAGAAAGATATTTTATGTTGCTGATTGATGACTTCTCAAGAATGACTTGGGTTACATTCTTGAAGGAAAAATTTGAAGCCTTTGAGAAATTCAAAGCTTTCAAAGAGTTGGTTGAAAATGAAGCAGATACAAAGATAAAATGTCTTAGATCAGATCGTGGAGGCGAATTTACATCAAATGAATTTGAAAATTTTTGCATAAAGCATGGGATTAAAAGACAATTTTCTGCAGCAAGAACCCCTCAACAAAATGGTGTTGTAGAAAGAAAAAATAGGACGGTTCAAGAAATAGCAAGAGCAATGCTAAATGAGTCAAAGATAGCAGATTCCTTTTGGAAGGAAGCAATTCATACAGCAGTTTACATCTTGAATAGTGCACAAATAAGAGTGAACAATGATAAGACACCCTATGAACTTTGGAAAGGTAGACCAGCAACTGTCAAGTATTTCAAAATTTTTGGAAGTACTTGCTACATTAGAAGGGATGAAGAAGATTTGAACAAATTTGACACAAGAGCAGATGAGGGAATCTTTCTTGGCTACTCATCAAAAAGTAAGGCATACAAATGCTACAACAAAAGAACTCACAAAATTGTTGAAAGTGCCAATGTAAGAATTGATGAAGGAAAGCAATTCAAAGAAGTTGGACAAAGCTATCACTATGTTCAAACTATGAATGATGAAGACAAAGAAGATAAGAACTCCAAAGAGGAAGAAAACGAGGAAGAGACAAAAGAAGAAGAATCTTCACAAAAGACTTCCATGAAGACACCAAAGACACCTTCCAAGTTTGTTCAAAAGAACCATCCTGAAGAGTTGATCCTTCAAGATAGATGTAGATCTACAAGGAAAATGGTAAATTATAATGAAGATTGTCATATAGCATTTCTATCTCAAGTTGAGCCCAAAACCTTTGAAGCAGCAAGCAAAGACAAATGTTGGATTGGTGCACTGAATGAAGAATTGGATCAAATAGAGAAAAATGAAACTTGGGAACTTGTCCCAAGACCAAAAGATAAGAATGTAATTGGCACAAAATGGGTTTTTAGAAACAAACTAAATGAAGATGGTCAAGTCACAAGGAACAAAGAAAGATTAGTGTGCAAAGGCTATGCACAAGTTGAAGGAGTGGATTTTGAAGAAACATTCGCATCAGTTGCAAGGATTGAAGCAATTAGAATGTTTCTAGCCTATGCAAGTCACAAGAAATTTAAGGTATATCAAATGGACGTCAAATCTGCTTTTCTCAATGGAGATCTAGAGGAGGAAGTTTATATTGAACAACCTGAAGGTTTCCTACTATCTGAAGACAAGGATTATGTGTGCAAATTGAAGAAAGCTCTCTATGGGCTCAAACAAGCCCCAAGAGCTTGGTATTCTAGACTTGACAAATATCTCAAAGAGCAAGGTTTCAAAAGAGGAGATGTAGACAGCAATCTATACATCAAAGAAGAGGATGGACACTTACTGATTGTGGTGGTGTATGTAGATGACATAATTTTTGGTGGAGATAAGGACAAAATGTGCAAAGATTTTTCTTCATGTATGCAAAAGGAGTTTGAGATGTCAATGTTGAGAGAACTATCTTTTTTTCTTGGGCTACAAATTTCACAATCTAGCAAAGGAATTTTCATCTCCCAAGCCAAATATGTGAAGGAAATATTAAAGAAGTTTAGGATGGAAAATTGCAACCCTGTGAGCACTCCCATGGTTACAGGTTGCAAATTAAGCAAAGATGATGAATTCCAAGAAGTGAATCAAACACTTTATAGATCAATGATTGGGAGTTTGTTGTACCTAACTGCTACAAGACCAGACATAATGCAAGCTGTTGGAGTGGTGGCAAGATTTCAAGCAGCACCAAAGGAAACACATGTCCATGCAGTAAAACGTATATTCAAGTATTTGAAAGGCACTATGGAGTATGGTTTATGGTACCCCAGCAGCAATGATTTCACTCTTGAAGCATTCACAGATGCTGATTGGGCTGGCAATGTGGATGATAGAAAAAGTACAAGTGGAGGAGCCTTCTTTCTTGGAGGGAACTTAGTATCTTGGATGAGCAAAAAGCAGGAATCAGTCTCTTTATCCACAGCAGAAGCTGAATATATAGCTGCAGCAGCATGTTGTACTCAACTTTTGTGGATGAGGCAAACTTTAAAAGACATCAAGGTGGAGTATAATCATCCTTGCACTATCTATTGTGACAACACTAGTGCAATCAACATCTCCAAGAATCCAGTGATGCACTCACAGACCAAGCACATCCCTATTAAGTATCATTTTTTAAGAGAGCAAGTAGTAGAAGGACAAGTGTGTTTGGAATATATAGCTACAAAAGAGCAAATTGCTGATATATTCACCAAACCACTACCAAGGGATGCATTTGAGTATCTAAGGGACAAATTGGGAGTTGTCCCACATTCATCAAATTGATTGGTGGATGCATATATTCAGGGGGAGCTATACATAGTATCTTGCAACTCCATGGAACAAAATGAGGCAAAACATTGTTAGAAGACCCCTTGCCATTGATGTCAAAGGGGGAGAAATTGTCACAGGGGGAGTAATTAGAAGAAGATCAAAGTTGCCTTTGAAGTGGTTGCCATCAATGACAAAGGGGGAGATTGTTGAAAATATTGCCATTGATGTCAAAGTAAATTATTAATGTAAAATGTATGGGAAAAGTTGTGTTGTGATAAAGCGAAGCTATAGAAATAATATGCATAAACTCAAGAAAAGCTAGATGTTAGTATCACCACACAAGACAAATATGTTCGATGCAAGTGAAAAATATTAAGAGAATCGTTGAAACCCGAATTAAAATTACTTTGAATAGTGTTTGCCAAGACTTGTTTAGAACTTGATTGAAATCTGTATGAAGCCCGTATTAAAGATCGAAGGTCTGATGCTACAGATTGAAATCTGTATGAGCCCAAATTAAATCTGTATGAAGCCCGTATTAAAGATCAAATTTCTGATGCTACAGATCGAAATCTGTATGAGCCCGAATTAAAATATGTACAAAGTTTAAAGTTCCGAGTAATTTGATCAACGATTTGTTTAGCAAGTATTATGGAGTAGTAAACAAACACAAGAATACTTGAAAATGTCAAGAGGATTGTGTTTCTGATCAACACGTTTTGAAAGGTCACGGTAATCTTGAAGAGACGCGATTATTGAATGGACATGTTCTATCTAAAGGAACGTTGCTTCTTAAAAGAATCTCTTAGAGACGTGACTTCCAAAATTCACCCACTGTGTCTCTTCATTCAAACGTGCTTTCTCAAAAGATTTCTAAAAAGGTTGTATTTCTTCATGAGACGTCTCTCCAAGACAAGATATCTCTGTAGGAAGACGTATCTCTTCTATTCTGATTTGATTGGGTGTACTCATGTGTTGAAAGTCACAACCATTCGATGTCTGAAGATTATGTAAATCTGTTTATTAAAGGAGTAACAAAGATAAACTAAAATCTTTAAGGCAGAAATTTGGGTTAATATAAGGGTATGAATGAATGTTGAAAAGGAAAGGTTATGATCTTTCATCAAGAGGCACAATCTTGGATCAAAATATATATTTGTAACTCATTTCAGATTTGAGTGTGTGGTTGAAAAGTTTCAAGTGGTACAAATCAGAAACCCATCTTCTTGTGTAGGCTGAGTGTGAGATTTTTCATCACAAAGGCAGATTGAAGGATTGGGAGAGTGCAGATCTGATTGAAGTCATTTGATTCATCTATCAAGTCAAGGTTTGGTGCCTTGCATTAGGGGTTGGTGCTCCTAGTAGGTAGGTGCCTACTAAAATTGTAAAGGGTTAGGGTGTTCCTTGTAGGTTGTATCCTACTAAATCATCTCTCTTGTAAGTCAAGTAGGTTGGTGCCTACTTCAAAAAAAAAAGAAATTAAATTCAGTTGTATCAACTTGTGTAAATTGGTTCATATCAATAAGTTGATGTTGATGAAAATTTAAGTTTGTGTAGAAAGCTAAAAAGGTGAAAATTTTGAATTGATTTACTGATTCGCCCCCCTCCCCTCTCAGTAAATCTTTTGTGCTCTTCAGGGACTATCAGAGTCTCATGCTTGATGATGGGAAAAATAGGTGATGCAAACAAAAAAATTAGAAAACTATTTAGGAGATGTAATCTTGTACATAATTTTTTCCTAAAAGCTTTATTTCAATCTATTCATGGATTGTGAAAATCTGAGTTTCTTAAAAATATAGGATATAATGGATGAAATGTATCTCACATCTGACCAAAATGAATTTATCAGAACCACGCCCCTTATCCTCTTCCCCTTGATCTGTCTTGAACTTCCCCCACCTAGCCCACTCTCATATATGGACGAGATGTATGTCACATCTGACCAAAATGAATTTATCAAAACCACACCCCTTATCCTCTTCCCCTTGATCTGTCTTGAACTTCCCCACCTAGCCCACTCTAATATCATGATTATTAATTCCAAGAGCACCTGCAACTTAAGCATCCTCTGAAATAAAATGAAGTACGATAGTATTTGGTTTCAACTAGTTTGAGAACTCCCCTCCTCAAAAAGGATTGAAATAGTTCCAATGAGGTGTAGTGGTTAAAATATTAACATTTACAACTCCCTTGCATCCACCACAACTAACTTGACCCAAACAATATTACAAATTTTCTTTAGTGTCTTGTTCATTTCATGCATACATGGGATCAAATAAATAAGTTTGCCGGCCCATAGTAACAGAAATCTGGAAAAAAACCCGATTAATCCCGATTTTTAAAAAATCTGCAGGCTGGACGATTTTTTCCCCGATTGTTTGAAAAAATCTTTGACCTTTTGGTCAACGATTCTTTCCCCTTTCAAACTGCACAATTGCCAAAAAAAATGCGTTTAAAACCTGCAAAAAAATGCGAATAAAATCACGCTGATTTTCGCACGAAAAAAAACCATGAGATCATAGCTTGTTGTTTACTATTATGCTTTGATAGATTTTTTCCAAGCATCCATAGCTTGTTCAAAAGCACTTGTTTTGGGCTTTTAGCCATAGCAGCAAGGCAGTGAACTGTTTGATAAAATGCTTTGGTAGACATGTATGAAAAATGTGGTAGCATAGACAAGGCAGTGAACTAGTTGAAAAATTGCCTCAAAGAAATGTGGTTGCTATTGATTGTCATGGAATTCCATCACCATGAGACAACATTTCTTTGAGGCAATTTTTGATCCAGACAATGAGTGGATTGCTAGTGATGAATTTCTTGAGGCTGAGGATTTTGAGATCCTAGTGGAGTCCAACTTTGATACTCATTTGACTGAACGACTTAGGAGAGGCAAAGCCCCAGGAGCTTCATTATCAGGACCTGCATCCCTCTAGCATAGCTCTAGTTATAGAAGTAACTAGCAAGAGTCATTGGCTATTTTTGATTTTTTGAAACTTTGTACTTAGTTTAGATTAATCTCCTCAATAGTAGCAACTCAAATTTCAAATTTCAAATTTTCATCTATCATAGTTACATCTATTTCAAAATTTTAGATTAATCTCCTCTATAGTAGCTCTTAAAATCTAGAACTGAAAACTCGGCACTATTGCACTTTCCAGAACGCCTTTATAATGAGAGTTATAGACTCCTTGTTAGTAGACTCCCAAGTATTATAATTTATAAGTAAAACAGAATACCCGCTAGTATCTTACGTTTTGACTCTTGATAGGTAGTGGACACTGGGGAGTATCTTAGGCATGTATCATATAGCATTTGCTATAGCCAAGATACCTAGAGTTCCAGAGCTTGCACATAGCCAAGTTATACTCATGAAGACACAAGTATACATGTGTTATCTGATCCAAGTGGCCAGAGAAGTAATGTTAGCTACAAGTATTTCAGCATTGGTCAGACTAAGTTATATTAGACATAAAAGAACTGCAGTTATAGAGTTTTCTTCATTGTAAACTATAATTCCGATTCTGTTTGTTTTTGTAATACAAAACAGTTTCCTTGCAAAAAACATTAGAGACTAAAATAGCATAATTATCAAAGACTAAAATATGAATTTTACACACCGCAGTGACTGATGTAGTCAATGACTTTAAACCAGCAGTGCATGCATGTGCTTCAGCCAAAGTTGAGAAATCCTTTGCTTCCAAGCGTCTTGTCACATCCATGTATAGCCACTTCAACCATTCTCCCACAAATCTGAATGCATAGGCACTAGCAAGCAAGGGAAACAGCCTGTTTTGCTGAGTCTTGTAATCAATCACCTGCATATAGGACATAAGAACATGAGGTACCAAGCATATTCAAAAACAAAATCCAAGATTTAAACAAATTTGAAAGAATCTATATATTCTAAATCATATTTATTTGAACTTCAAACAACAATGCCCAAAAAGTTGACATCCAAAGTAATCATTTAGATAAAATCATCAAATCAAATACTCATGCCCAGTGTACCTCTGTAACCTTTAATTCAATTACAATAGCACTGGCATAACAAAAGAGGGCATATTAAATTCAGGAGAAAATAATCACAATAAGAAAAAGCTCCGACTTAAAAAAGTAATTTCTCCCTTGTAGAACCAAAGGGTTCATAATGCAGACCAACACTAAACTGCTGTCCAAGATAAAAATCACACCAACCTGAGCTGCATATAGACACTACAAAGATACTAATAGGTCAACAATTCCATATTATTTTCAGTCAGTTCAATATAAATGACCAATAGTTTCCCTAACAAAAGAAATATTCAAATAAGTGCAATGACTTGTTCTTCAATCAAATTGATATTCTTTATAGGCTAGATTTGGAATTCTAAGTCCCTCTAATTGTATATCAGAAAATGCAGTAGATTATTATGGAGGAGTATCATGTTCATTTTTGGCAGTAAAGTGTATTAATTGCTCTTGTGAACACAAATGCGAACAACTCATTTATGGAGTAAATATAGCAAGATTTCAAGCTAAAAATTGAAAAGACCTGCACTTACTAAGCAATTTGAACTTTGAAGTAAAGAGCAGTCCCTGTGCTTTCTTGACACAATCTAATGAATTTTCTTCAAGAACTGGTAGAATTATTTGCCTTCTCACCTACCATACTTTATTGTTTTGCCTGTCTGTGTTCCCATAATTGATGGTAATTTGTTACCACAATGGCAAATCTGCCTTTACTACCATTGATTATTATGTTGCTTGATTTTTATTATTCAATGCATACATAATCTTAGTTGCTACTAATAGACCATAGAAAAATACACCCTAGGATAATGTATTAATTTTGACAGTATTGTTAACGATACTAAAATCACAATTTGGAAGGAGGGGATGCAGAAGCTTGTACTAGTCACAATGGAAATGATCTGTGAAACATGGATGGTTATAAGTATGGTTCTTTCTTATTGTCATCATAATGGTAAACATGGCTAGGAACATAGAATGGCGATCTCTATGAGTAACTCTTGTTTTATATGGTGGAGCCTTGATAGAAAACCCTGTGAGTACTCGCCGAGTTGCCGAGTACTCACAGGTCTTTCAACTTCGGAGTAAACACAGATTTAACTCACGACTTCTTTATACAAATATTTACCCAAAAACTTGCCAGACTTTCAAGGTTTTAGGCAAGTCCATGGAAACAAATTGCAACATGGTTAAAAAACACCGACAGGGTAAAAAAAGCAGGTTAAAAACATGCCGACAAGGTAAACAAACGCAAGTTGAAATGCGTTGACAAGGTTAAATGCAGGTTGATGTGCCATGCAGGTTAAATGTGTATTTCACACATTTTTTCATCTATAAAACCTTGCATTTGCCCCTTCGTGAAACACCACTAACCCATACAGCAGCAAGCACGCTTTTGATAGCAGATTGGGAAGATTTTTCACTAGGTTGGGGAAGAGGAAATTGTAATTTTCTACTTGCCTAGATATGAAACTTATGATGATGATTTTCAAAGACAATTATCATAAATTCATAATAGTTATCAGTTATCAACTAGCTATTGTATCCAGTTCCACTATACAACTACGCATGATAATGCGATTTTGTAATCCATATGTATTCAGGAATCAAATTCAATAGAAAACACTTCCTCATGATTTCTAAACTCATTTGATATATTTTGTACTTGAATTTTGCAAAAAAAACATAAAGTGTTTTTTAAAGAAATTTTAGTATTACTGTATTTTTTAAGTTGTCAAGTTTCTGCCAGGTCAAAAATTTTGGGCTTGCCAAGTACTCTCTAAGTCCAAGTCTATGAACTATAGGGAGTAGTCTCATGAAATTCATTTTAGATATATAGCAAATTAATGTCACTCATCTTGGTGTCATCTAATAGCACACTACAAACTTTGGGCAAGTTTGCATGCATGCTTACTATTAAACTACCTTCTTTATATGCTTGTTCAAACCTCATATTTTATAAACTGTAGGAATATATTCACACAAGAAATTTTTTAATATTTTTCAGTCTTACCTCGAGATGTGTCCCAGGCTCTTTTCACATGTTTTTGGAACAGAGACAACAGGATGGGGATGAAACGTCCCCCTGCAGTTACATCCCCCTGCAGTTCCTGCAGATGCCACCAATAGGGGTGGCTGTCCATAAGACACCCCCCTCCTGCAGCAGGTGTCTAGGAACACCGTGGCATCCCTCAGCCATTCTTGGGATCAAATACCCGCATTTTTAAAAGAGTAAACTTCTTTTTTTTTAAACTCACTTTGAAAAAATAAAAATCAATAAACCTAAAACAATAGGGGAGCTCACCAAGGCCCCCAACTCCTTAAGAAAGCTATAATACATTAGCCCACCCTCATCTGAAATCAACATCACCAAAAATTTGCATTGTGCATGTTGATGATTATTGCAGCGTCGGTCGTCTATTCCAGCAGATCTCCTTTATATCAGTGGCTAACTTAAATTGTAGCCGTTGTCTATTTAATTTATAAGAAATAGCGATGCTCATGAAGAGACACGTCTTGCATAATAAATGTTGATTAATTATTAAGCAATTTGGATTTATGAAGAAGTCGCAACTTTTGGTGAGGCCAACATCATCATTGTGGATAGGCATTTTATTTATTTGTTAATAAGTGAAGCCGACCTTTTGTCATGAGGAGTTGCCTTTGGTTGTTAGAAGTCACGTTCTTTCAATAGAGGCCGACATGGAGATTTGAAGGGATGTGTCTCTCCCTTTAACTTGTATTTATAGTCAATGGCATCTCATTGTTTGGCATTCATTCGATATTCATTCAAGCTCATTTCACATAGTGCGTGGTTGTCATCAAGAGCAGTTCGAGTTTCTCTGTCGGTGCCTAAGTCTATTATCTGCAGATTGCATCATATTGTTATTGTGTTTGCATCAGATTGTGATGCTCATTATTGGCCTTTCTATTGGCCCATTGTAAAGGAGACATTCTTTGTGACATTGGATATATAAGTGATATATTGTTGCTGGGTTTTTTCTCCCTCAAGAGGAGGGTTTTCCCAGGGTATCTGCTGTGTTATTGTGTTAATTTTGAATTAATTCTCTGTGCTCTAATCTGATCACTAAATTTAACATGGTATCAGAGCGGGTTTTAGAAGATCGTGATCAGATTTGTTCTTACAGCGATACTCTATTCTCTTCTTGATATTTATTTGTCTATCTCTACCTTAGTCAAGATGGTGAACAGTTTGAAGATTGAGGATAGACTCAAGGGAGCATCCAACTATACATCATGGAGGTTTAGAATCATGCTCACTTTGGAAGAGAAGATTTGGCTGAGTTTTGTGGAGACCAAAGTCCCCAAACGAGAAGAGGAAGAAGAGAAGTTGCAATGGAGGAAGCTGTCATGTCCCCTTCTCGTGACATCTCTCGACGACAGGATTGGCCTATCATACGACCCTCGTAGGCCGATGGACTGGATAGAGGGTCACTCGGAGTTGGCTCAGCTCAGCAGGATTGATCGTTGTCTTTCGTTCGCTCGATCGAGGATAGTAATTGCTATTTTTAGCAGTTCTTGGCAGGCAGTGTGGGACCACTGCTATTTTTAGCAGTTGGCTGTGGCGGCATCAGGAAACACTTCAGAGTTCGTCAGCATCAGACGGATTGATCATCGGGTTAAAACGAGGGAGATATTAATATTTGATCATATTGATTAAATATTAATTAATAACGTTTATAATATAAAGTTATAATTTAATATTATAACTTAAGTGTTTATTCCTTGAGGGGTGCGCCATCATGAAAAGGGGGCCAGTTGACATTTAAATAATATTTAAATATTCAGTGGGGAAACTATGGAGAATTGAAAATATTAAAATATGAATATTTCATTAAAACCCTATTTTGTAGCAAATCGCACTTTTGAGTGTATTTGAGGATTTTGCATTGGGAAGAGAGCATTATGAGATTATTGAGTTTGAAATTGATCAATTTTTGGTCTGAGCCTGAGACTTAGGGTTTCATGTTCGTTTGCCTTGGGGAACAAGCCATCTCCAACGGAAAGCAATTCAGAGAGTGTGGAATACCACTTGATTTATTGCCACAGAGGTTTTCTCATTCAGAGTAAACTACAGAGCATCAGAGAGAATTCATACCTTCAGTTATTTGCAGTTATTTGTATCCAGATACCATCTATTGCTTTTGGCGCACCATATTCAGAGACTTGACATTGTTGTGAGTGAAGTCCGTACAGCATTTAAGGCAGATCTGACAGGCCGTACTGTACCAGCAGGCCGTACCTCTTGAAGAGCCGTACTCATCAAACTAAAAAGAACGCCTTTGGTTGGGGTTTCTAACTTGCATGAAGGGAGGCGCCTACTATCTGAGAACCAGCAGAGACCATCTTTCAGAGGGAGAAGTTCGTCCTTTATCCCAGCCGTACATTTCTGTACTTTCTGCAACAGCAATACCAGGTTCTTTAAAAAATGTAAATTCATCATTTATTTCATCATATGTATCTGGGAATTTGTGAAATCATTAGAAAGGCATAAATTAAGATACTGGCGTCCATATTGTTGCATTTCCTAAGCCATTTAATTTTTATTGAATTTATTTCCATTTATTATCAAAATCGTACCTTCTCATTATTGCATCAAAAACACAAAAAAATTGCAAAACTTCAGAAAACGTCAAAAAACCTAAAAATATCAGCCAGAGCAGTAACAGGGGGAAACCTAGGGTTTCTACAGAAAGACATCAAGGCGAAGAAGTTGTTGGTTGATTCCATCAAAGACCATATTGTTCCGATTGTCTCCAAGTTGAAGACGGCAAGAGATATGTTCAAAACATTGGAGGAGATGTACGAAATCAACAACACAAGCCGGGCACTTGCACTAAAGCAACAACTACACCATGTGAAGATGGCGAAAGGAGAAACAGTGATTGCCTATTTCACGAGGATTTCAGAATTGAGAGATCAGCTCTCTACAATTGGTCATGTGGTTGATGATAAAGACTTGACGATGCTTGCTCTCAATGGTCTTCCATTATCATGGGAGTCCTACATTCAAGGAATTAGTGCAAGATCCAAACTTTCTAAGTTTGATCGCTTGAGGGCCGATTCCATTCAAGAAGAGTCAAGGTTGATGGCTAGAGTCGTTGGTCAAAGTTCATCCAATGAAGATATTCATGTTCTCGCCTCCCAAGCTTCAAAGAAGAAAGGAAAAGATGGAAAAAAAGGATTCTTCAAGAGGAATCGAGATAAGGGAAATGACGGTGCTCCCCCTTCCAAGAAAAAGAGAGACTTATCCAAGATTCCATGCTTTAGGTGTGATAAGTTTGGCCACTTTGCTGAGCATTGTCCAACTAGACCTAAGCAACAAGCCACTGCTGCAGATGTTGATGATGCTTCTCCGCAAAAGGATACATGTGAATATTTGTTCTACTCGACATTGTCAAGCAATGTACCTACAGACACCAACACTTGGCTGATCGACAGTGGTGCTTCTCGACACATCACGGGCTTTAAGGAGCACTTATCAAGCTTGATGGAGAGAGAGTCTTCCAAACACGTCATTATAGGAGATGATGCTAGCTACTCCGTGAAAGGGATTGGAACCTCTACTCTTCATTTGGATTCCGGCATCACACTTCAGTTGAGAAATGTTCTTTATGTTCCAGGAATCAAGCGCAATCTCATTTCAATTTCAGCCCTCGAAGATAAAGGATATCAAGTTGCCTTCTCCAAAGGAAAAGTACTTGCGTGGATGGAGAATTCCAGCTTCAAGGATGCTCAAGTAATTGGTGTTAGACATGAAAGCCTCTATAGGCTTTGTACACATCCACTACAGGCATTAGTTCATGATTCTTCAAGTTTATGTGATCTTTGGCATCGAAGATTGGCTCACCTACACTTCCGAGCCTTACCTATCATGGAGAAGATGGTTACGGATCTTCCTAAGTTCAATCAAGAGCATGAAGGAACTTGCAAAGATTGCGCATTGGGTAAGAATACAAAAGCTCCTTTCCATAGTAGAGAAAATAGATCTAAGTGCATTTTAGACCTTAGTCATTCTGATTTATGTGGACCTATGTTTGTTTCGTCTTTGAGTGGATTCTTGTATTATGTTATGTTTATTGATGACCACTCTAGAAAGACTTGGATTTATTTTTTGAAAACTAACGAGTCTGAGGAAGTGTTAGGAAGGTTTAAGGAGTTCAAAGCCTTGGTAGAGAATCTTTCTGGTAAAAGAATCAAGGTCCTCAGATCTGATAATGGTGGAGAATACACCTCTAGCAGCTTTCGGGATTTTTGTGTTGATGCAGGGATTAAGAGGGAGTTTTGTGTCCCCTATAATCCTCAACAGAATGGTATTGCAGAAAGAAAGAACAGGACGATCGTGGAAGCAGCAAAAGCCATGATCCATGACCAAGATCTGCAAACCTTCTTATGGGCAGAAGCTTCTAGGACTACAGTATATGTACAGAATAGAAGTCCTCACAAGATCCTAGAGAATATGACTCTGGAAGAAGCCTGAGGTTAGTCATTTAAGGATCTTTGGATGCCCTGTCTAAATTCATGTTCCAAAGGAAAAGAGAACAAAGTTGGAGCCTTTTGGCAAGAAGGGAATTTTTGTGGGCTACAGCAATACATCAAAAGCCTACAGGATGTACATTCTAGGGCAGAAGTTGATCGAGATCAGTAGGGATGTCACATTCGAGGAAGATGTTGCATTCAGAAGATCCAGAGGCACTCATATGTAGATCGATAATGAAGAGTCTCCTCAAGATATGGAAGTTGACCATACTCCTGAGATTCAGAGGGAGACTTCAGAAGCAAAAGAAGATATTGATCCTGTTGAACCCTTAGAACCTAGCGATGGACCTACCGACATTGTAATTGGGAGAAAAAGACCTCTATAGGCCAGGCGTACTATGCAAAAGGCTGAAAGTTTTGCAGCTCCTAGAGGCACATTCAAAGAAAGTAAAAGGCCACATAAGTTCTCTAGTTATGTTGCCTTGATGAGTCAGATTATCGAATCCGAGCCTACTAGTGTTGAGGAAGCATCTAGTCAACAAGTTTGGAGAGATGCTATGGCAGAGGAGTACCAGTCAACTCTCAAAAACGATGTTTGGGACATTGTTCCTAGACCTGAAGGCAAGTCTGTGGTATCTTCAAAATGGCTCTTCAAGATCAAGCATGCAACTGATGGAAGCATTGAGAAGTACAAGGCTAGATTTGTGGCTCGTGGTTTTTCACAGAAAGAGGGAGTTGATTATGAAGAAACATTTGCTCCTGTTGCTCGCTATACTTCTGTCAGAACCATCATTGCTATTGCTGCATCTAGAGGATGGAAGATTCACCAGATGGATGTGAAGACAGCGTTTCTAAATGGTGTGATTGAGGAAGAAGTTTATATCGAGCAACCTGATGGATTTGAGGTACATGGGAAGGAGTCTCATGTTTGCAAGTTGAAGAAGGCTCTGTATGGTCTTAAGCAGACTCCTCGTGCATGGTGCGAAAGGATTGATCGGTACCTGTCAAGTTTGGGTTTCTTGAAGAATGATGTTGATTCAAACCTATACTTCAAGGTAATTAATGGTGAAGCATTAATTTTGGTCTTATATGTTGATGATTTGATTCTTACTCGAGAAGATCACCTGATTCTCGAGTGTAAGAAGGAGTTGGCTTTTGAATTTGAGATGAAGGACCTTGGGCTCATGCATTACTTCCTTGGCTTAGAAGTCTAGCAGAAACCAGATGAGATGATTCTAAGTCAAGGGAAGTACACCATTGATAAACTTAAGAGGTTTGGTATGATGAATTGTAAATCCATGTCTACACCCATGGAGACCAACCTACATAAATTGAAGGAGGCTGCAGCTAGTTTAGACTTGGTGGATCCTACTATGTACAGACAGCTAATTGGGTCCTTGATGTATCTAGTTAATAGTAGACCAGATATCTGTTATGCTGTGAGTGCACTTAGTCAGTTCATGTGTGAACCAAGATAGATACATCTTGTTGCAGCTAAACATATCCTAAGATACTCGCATGGCACAGTTGGATATGGGTTGAGATATTCTTCAGATGCAGACTTGGAGCTACATGGTTACACTGATTCTTATTGGGCAGGGTGTGTCACAGATCGGAAGAGCACCTCTGGTTGTTGCTTTAGTTTGGGTTATGCTATGATATCCTGGTGCAGCAGGAAGCAGTCATCTGTGGCATTGAGTACAGCAGAGGCAAAGTATATTGCAACTTGTATGGCAGCTCGAGAAGCAGTGTGGCTGCATAAGCTCCTTGCAGGATTGTTTGGACTTTGGACAATCAATGGAGCCTACTATCATTCATTGTGATAACCAGAGTTGCGTGAAGCTTTCTGTCAATCTTGTGTTTCATGACATAACCAAGCATGTTGAGATCAAGTATCACTATATTAGAGATATGGTACTGCGGAAGGCTATACAGTTAAGGTATATCAGCATTGATGAGCAGACGGCAGACATTCTCACCAAGCCTCTCTCCAGAATCAAGTTTGTGTACTTTCGAGATAAACTTGGTATGGTGGAGAATCCAGCATTAACTGAGAAAGAGTCTCAGCATCAGTGAGCCTGTTTAATGAGTTCTTCTCTGTGAGAGAAGTTCAAGGTGAAATCCCTTGTTTAATGAGTTCTTCTCTATGAGAGAAGTTCGAGGTGAAATACCTTGTTAATGCATTTCTCTTTGAGATTTGAGGTGAAAGCCCTTGTTTCCACCCTCTAAGAGAGTCATGGTGGATGTCATGTGTGTGACTCCATGACAGCATCACATAAGGGAATCCGTGATGATTTTTGTACTTGTGTTTCACCCTCTGGGAGAGCCATGGTGAAAAGTCATGTTGAGGTGACAACATCACGCAAGTGATGAACACTTGTACATATCATATATGTTTGTAACCATTATGGTTGATATCATGTTGAGGTGATATCTGATATCACGATGAGGTGATATTCTTCTGTTTCACTTATGGTTGTAGCCATAGTGACAGACATCACGATGAGGTGATATGTCTTGTGCAGCTGGAAGATTACTCCCTAGCTGAGAGGGAGTGTTGATGATTATTGCAGCGTTGGTCGTCTATTCCAGCAGATCTCCTTTACATCAGTGGCTAAATTAAATTGTAGTCGTTGTCTATTTAATTTATAAGAAATAGTGATGCTTATGAACAGACACGTCTTGCATAATAAATGTTGATTAATTATTAAGCAATTTGGATTCATGAAGAAGTCGCAACTTCTGGTGAGGCCAACATCATCATTGTGGATAGGCATTTTATTTATTTGTTAATAAGTGAAGCCGACCTTTTGTCATGAGGAGTTGCCTTTGGTTGTTAGAAGTCACGTCCTTTGCATAGAGGCCGACATGGAGATTTGAAGGGATGTGTCTCTCCCTTTAACTTGTATTTATAGTCAATGGCATCTCATTGTTTGGCATTCATTCGATATTCATTCAAGCTCATTTCACATAGTGCGTGGTTGTCATCAAGAGCAGTTCGAGTTTCTCTGTTGGTGCCTGAGTTTATAATCTGCAGATTGCATCATATTGTTATTGTGTTTGCATCAGATTGTGATGCTCATTATTGGCCTTTCTATCGGCCCATTGTAAAGGAGACATTCTTTGTGACATTGAATATATAAGTGATATATTGTTGCTGGGTCTTTTCTCCCTCAAGAGGAGGGTTTTCCCAGGGTATCTGCTGTGTTATTGTGTTAATTTTGAATTAATTTTCTGTCCTCTAATCTGATCACTAAATTTAACATGCAAGAAGAGGATGTACTTCAATCATCAACCAGCAATGTAAGTTCAAAGCTTGAACTTCAAATTACAATTTCCAATCAAGATCGCTGTTTTCTTTGTTTAGGGTTTCAACTTTCTATATGAAATGTTTAAATCAATAAAAATCATTAGATAGCTGTTTTAAAGTTTTTTTTCTCTTTTTTCAGATTTTGGGGTTTTTAAATTCTGTTTTTGTTTGGAATTTAAACTTTCAACTTTCCATACAAAATATTGAAATAAACAAAAATCATTAGATAAGTAGCTGTCTTAAATTTTTTTTGTATTTTAGGGTATATAATTTTAGTTGAAAAGTTCAAAGTCAAGTTCAACATAAAACTAGATAGCTGATTATTTTTTTTGCTGTTTTTTACCATAAATATTAAAAGAAATAATCAAATAAAAAAATTGAACTTCTATGTATCCTCTACTTCTATGCTTCATGCAATCTTAAGTAAGAAAAACAGAAGCGAAATCAGAAATCTTTTTTTTTTATTTGTAGTTTTAGTTTTGCTACTCAAACAAGGATTGCAACTTTTGTGTATCCTCTTGCTTCTATGCTTTAGTGCAACCTGAAGTAAAACAAAAGGAAAATATTTTTTGAACTTTAAAGAACTGGTTAATTTTAAATTTTTCCATTACATAATGCTAATGCATTGATCTAATCAAACAAACAAGGATCACTCATTTTGTGTAACTTATGCGCTTTCTGCAACCTTAAGTAAGAAAAACAAAGAAAACGCTTTGTTTTAAGACCTAGTTAATTTTTACTATTGGGCTAATCAAACAAACAAGGAACAAGGATTCAAATTTATATATCCTCTATGTTTGTGCTTCATGCGAGCTAAAGTAAGGAAACAAAAGGAAAATGGGTGTCTTGAGTCCTTACTTTATGTAGTTAAGTTAGAAAATAAGTTTATTTCTTGTAGTGTAATTACGAGTTATCATAACATAAGTGATAATGAGGAGGAGCTCAAGAATCTAGAAATACAAATCGGGAATACAGATGAGAGAAGGGGTGAAAGCGGGCATTCAAAGTAGTTCAATTGAGAATGTCGTGAATTTGTGAATTTTAATGGCCATTCCAAGCTGTTAGAAGATTCTTCCAAGGGTGCACTCAATAAGAAGGCCCCTTTATGACAATTTGTTAGAAGGATAGATTCAAACAAAGCTACTAATTCAAATGGAACTCACCGATTTCAAAATGTCATTTTTTTTAACTTGAATACCATTGCAATATTAAAACAATGAATGGACATCTCCTTCGTATAGTTAGCAAAGGGGGTCAAGGTGTGTGGTAGTTTCACATTTCAACAAAAGGCCAAGATAATGAAAGTTTTTAGTGGCGACATATCCAACTCCACACATACTACTATGAAACACCAAGGGCTACTACTACTTCTCAACATACTAGTTCAATTGAGCTTAAGGGGAAACATAAGGCAACAAGTTTAGCTCAAACTCCCAACCTAGTGACCAAGTTATTCAATGTACAAGCCAAAGATGAGGCAAATGATGTCAATAGAAAATTCTTCTTTGCTGGTGGCCTTCAATTCCATGTTGGTCACTCTCCTTATTTTAAGGGGGTCATGTCTAAGGTTGCAAAATTAGGGTCTCTATATGTGCCACCAATGGAGACAAAACTAAGAACCACCATCTTAGATCTTGGATAGGAGCTATTCCACAATAAGATAAATAAACCTATAGAGGAAATGAAAGCCAAATGATCGCATAGGATACAAGCTTATCATGGATAGGTGGATAGACATCAAACACTATCCACTCATCAATATCATGGTCACATGTGCAAAAGGTCGTTACTTGGTTAGGGCTATGGATTGTTTGCTATATTGCAAGGATATAGAGTTCTAGTTTCTAATCCTCAAAAATGCTATTGAGGAGGTTAGCCTTCACAATGAGAAGCAAGTTGTGATAGATGCAGCATATGTGTGCAAGACAATAGTGAAGTTGGTTGACGATGCCTACAAACATATTTATTGTACCCCTTGTGTGCATGTCATGAACAATGTACTAGAGGGCATGGAAAAACTTGATCAAGACATCTTTTAGGCAAAGGTGGTTGAAGTTCAACACTCCTTTGCACACATCTTCCTATACATTGAACTCAAAGTGATGTGTGTAAAAGCCTAGTACAATTGTCCCTATGCTAGACAACGCAATGAAAACGAACTTCATGAAATCAACCAATCGGATGTAAAATGCAAATCATCTAGCATGACTGGATCAAATTTGACACATTCAAGTACTATGCAAGTACAAAGATAGCTAGGGAAACTGGTGCAAGAGGACCCAATGCCATGTTTGTATTAGCATGGGCCTCCATCAATGATAAGCATACTAGCTATTTGCCTCTTATCACAATTTATAGTTCCCTTGTTGTTGAGAGGAAGTAGTCCACATACAGCTTCATCCACTCTATTAAGAGGAATAGGCTTACCTCTAGGAGAATGGAGAAGCTTGTAGTCATACATAGTACTTACTATCTCATAAACAACAAGATGATTGAGGACAAAGAGTGTCTAGCAGCATGGAAGGATGTAGACCCAAAGGAGCCAACACAATTGATGAGGATCAAGCTGCACAAACAAGGTTGATTAGTGTCTAGTTGGAGGAGCTAGATGAGTCGAGCAGTTCTAGTAACATGAGGAGTATGCCACAACATTTGCAACAGATGATTAGATCACTTAGGCACAAATGTGAAGGATCGAAGAGAAATGAAGAAACCGATTAACACCAAGGTGATAGCCCAGTACAAGAGATCTCCGAAAATGCACATACAGGGTCCTAAATTCACAGATTTGATGAAGATCCTGATGCGCAAAGTATCAGAGACATTCTGCGGATGCTACAATCCTGACAGGAGAGGATGTGACTGCAGGGAGAGTCGATTGTCCATGTTTCACAAAAGATGACTTCTATATCACCACACAACAAACTCCGATGATTTGGAATAACAAACCACACGGCCCCAATGACATTTGAATATTTCAGCAACAGTGAGAGACAATAACATTTTATTCCTTGCAAGCATAATACTTATATGCATCTTTTCGCATCTGTTCCAGAACTCGAACTTGATGAGAGTGCCAACGGTAGGTTGGTCTCAAGGAGGAGGTAATTCTCAATGCCAAGGCTTGACAATTTTATCAAGCAATTCGATATGATCACATCTTATTGGACTGAGAGAGAGACTCCATTGTCAGAAGGAAGCAGAGATTTACTCTTAGGCCCTCAGACGCACCACAATGAAGTACCACAACCTCTGAAGGTGACAGCGCTCAAAGTCCGCATTGATGACTTCCTTCTCAAGTCTAACCTTGGCTATTCGTCATTTAAGATGACTACAGATTCACTGCCATTCTTTCATAAATCTAGTCGGATCCTCAGCCCACTCATGTTAGTTTTTATGATCAGATTAATAGCACAGAAATTTAATTCAAATTCAACACAATAACACAGCAGATACCCTGGGAAAACCCTCCACTTGAGGGAGAAAAACCCAGCAACAATATATCACTTATATATTGAACAAACAACAAAGAATGTCTCCTTTACAATGAGTCAATAGAAAGGCCAATAAGAAGCATCACAAACTGATGCAAACTGAGATGTAACTCAGATACAACCAGATGTATATCACTGATTAGAACTCAGCCAACAAAATGCTCTTCTACAGAAATCGCTATCTCCTCTAGATGATTCGCACTTTAACTCCAAAGAATAATATTGAACTGAATGAAAATGGATGATTGCAACAAGGAAATACATCGAATATAAATACAAAAGGAAGTGAAAGGACGCATCCCTTGATCTTCAAGTCGGCCTCCAACAAAGAGATATATTCTTTAACTAATCGTGACTTTCCATGAGGTCGGCCATGCATAATAAATAATTATAATCTTCCTCTTAATGAAATCGCATTCTTTAACATTTATGAAGTTGGCCAGGAGAGATCACATCACTTCATTAAATCGTGCCTTCAAAAATCGTGCCATTTCAAAGATGTAATCTCGCAATTCAAATAGCCGTTAAGGCTATCATTTGAATTGCCTTCAAGGAGACAAAGCACGCTGGAAGTAGCAGCCCGACGCTGCTTTATAACATCAACATTATTATCAAATTGCATATTCCCAATGTTGACCAAGCTTGCACATATGCTAACCCTAAAACACTCTCCTTTGTGCGCTTCTACAAACCTCCTAATTCATATGGTGAGTATAGTCATATGAGATGTAATTTTCGTATGTCGAGGATATTGTTGACTATGTCGGTGCTATCAGCAAAAACACTATCAATGTCAAACAAGTTTGCACACATGATGACATTCAAACTCTGATTCATATCCTTGCAATCAAATAGAATATAATATTGTAAAAGAATTGTCAAAAGTTAGAGTTTATTTTTTCACACGAAAGGAAACAAGGCAAAAATAAATGATTTGCTTCTAGATTCACAGCTAATGGAGACCAAAAACAATAATAAATTAGGATGAGCACTGATGCTTTAGAAGAACTACAATCATGCACAGGAAAAGATGTTATAAAAAACACATTCCACATGTTGATAATCTGATAAGAAATGGATTTTTTCAATCTGTGAAAATGTAAGATAAACTAACAAACATCCACAAAATACAATGGCACAAGAAAATGGAACTGGCGATGAAGGAATATAAAGATAAGCGCTACTACCCAAAAAAAAAAATTTACAATGTAGATTAAGTCAATCACAACAACTCAAACTTACCTACTTTGCACTTTGGAAACACAATCAATAATAAAGTATGAAAATTGTGATCAACTGACAGAAAGGACGATGCAGTAGCAGCTCAAATGTTTCATACTTATAAATTTTTAAACCATTATAACTCACATGTTCATACAGTTCCAAGGAACCTACAGAAATGTACAAGACCAACATTCTAATGTGTTCCAACAGATAGTTAAGTTCCCAAGCTGCAATGGGAAATAGGATGCTCTAGATCAATACTACTCCTAATACATTTCAGTATGGAGATCTAATCTCTTCAAGATCCTGACGAACTTTAAGGTCCAACTTAAAATGTGCTCAATCAAAATAATAATATTAATGATGTAAATGCTGAGTCAGAACCATTTGATTTTACCAAACAATGACATTTGTAATAAGGAGGTCATTTAGCTCTTTAACATAATAAAGAAGAAAGAATCAAAAGTATATCATTTTGTACCTGAATTTCAGGACCACCAGCCTGAGAACCAAACTGACGTCTGACAGCACTGTATCTAACAGCAATACAAACAGCCCGTGAAAGATAATTAGAAGCATCTGCAACAATTGACTGTCGCACATAAACCATGGCTCCATAAACCAGCTGCCTGGGTACATCAGATTTCAGATACTTTCCTTCTCTAGTAACTCTAGAAAGCCTGCCAAAACATTGTCAGAGTTAGGAAATGTTTTGAAATATATGTTTCCAAAATTATCTCTCAAATGGCCTGCTTGTACAAAGACAAAGGTTTTTCGTATTTTAATGATTATAAACTCCAAGTAAAAGTTGGGTTTAAATTTTCCACTTGTTCAATAAGCCACCAGTTCAACTTTAAGAAGAGCACTTCTCCAACTAGCTAACAGGAAATGTGCATTCCTCAGCAGCACATGTTAATTGAAAATATAAAAGCCCAGTTGCAACCGGTTGAGTTCTAACAATCAATTAATCCCATTTAGACAGGCATGCAGCTTGCCTTTGGCCATTATCAAACCAGACATTCTCAACCTTTCCAGACCTCACTGATTGCAAGTCTCTTCCCAAATATCAGTCTCATCCAACGTTCTTGGCATATCTTGCCCTTATTTTCATTTTACACATGCTACAGACTAAAATTCAGTTGTGTGCAATCGTGCAGCCTCTATCAAGGATAACTACTACACACAAGAGTGCTATTTATTGCCTTAATCTTTCTAAAGGGGCTGTTTACATTCTCATTCCATATCTGAATCAATATTAGATATAGTGTATACATAAGGCCACGAGCTGGGTCCATCACCACAGTAAGCATCTTTAATGACCAACCCAAAAGTGCAGCATTTGAAAGTATAAAACATTACAAAATTATAAAAGCATGTATAAATTTTAAAAACCACAATTTAACCTATATATATATATATAAGAATAAAAAATTTAATCTTCTTTTAGAAATAAAAAACATCATCTCCTCGCAAGAATCAATCACCTAGACAAAATATTTATTAGTTCATTGATCAAACAAATTGTGCCCTCCTTGCACCATTTGGGTTGAACACAAGTGACCTTTAGGAACATCTCAATTCCACTATGTAGTGCCCCACTAGGCTGTTGATGTTTAGCAGCATCGGGCTTCATACTTCCAGCCACGACCTGTATCAAAGCATAAATTAAATATAGCCTATCGGCTATTTAATTTATTGGAGACATTATTAGTGAAGAGGCGCTTCACTTGGAGAATAAATAATATTTAATTTATTTATTGTTAATCGCTCCTTAATGAGGCCGACCTCGTTCCATTTTCCACCTTTATTGAGATACAACCCTTCATATGAGGCCGACCTCATTCCATGAAAAGGGTACGATCTTCTCCTCATTGTGTATATAAGAGAGTTGCGGATTGTTCATTGCATGAGATATTCATTCATTCCGTATTCAAGTGTGAAGTGTGAATTCATCAAAGAGCAGATTGACGTTGTCTTCAAGGGGTCGAGTGCTTTATCTTCAAGATGTTCGATATTACTTTGCTTTACACCAAGTGTGGTGTTAATAATCGGCCTTGTGATTTGGCCTTATTGTAAAGCATGATTGCTGATTATATTCAATATATATGTGATATATTTTGCTGGGTTTTTCTCCCGCGAGAAGGAGGGTTTTCTCAGGGTATCTTGCCAAGTTATTGTGTTCATTGTTGTTATATTTCTGCTTAACTTAAATCTGATCCTATAAAACTAACATGGTATCAAAGCGAGTCTAAGAAAAGATCTGGTCATAACTGTTTAAGCAGTCTGAGGGAGATTATTGTCATTTGAATCCGTATGTTTCAGGTTATAGAAGATCATCGGCGAATTGGGTTGTAGCGATCCTATCTAGGGATTAAGGACGGCGATCTGGCCGAGCCATAGGCTCTGGCCGAAGGCGTTTACCTTCTGAGAAATCACGGGCAATTCACATCATGTCTTAGTCGCGGCTCGATAAGGTGTAATGAGAGGAACCATGGTTGTCGATGGTGAGATGCAGACTTCCGTAGCTTTCTGGTTATCTCTATAGGCGTCATCCACTGGAAGATCAAAAAGGGTTGGAATCATCGCGTGGATAGCAAGGCAGACTCTGTGTAAGGCACCGACTTTCATCCAGGCTCCGTATCTCCATTTCCGCGGGTGTCAATCCAGTAGCGATTGTTCAGGAGACAACTACCGTCACTAACTCTGCACAGTCTCCAGACCGGGTCTCAAGAAACTAAAAGTCAAGATTACCAGGCCCAACGGAAGATCATTCTCTATACGCGGAATTGAAGATTACATATAATTGTGTGAATCTGTGCTTCAAAGAAAACCGAGAGCTGCTTCAAAATTAATGTCAATGCTTATGCCTCTTGTCGCTATATGAAGATGAGAGTTGTGTGGGACCCATCAAGGTGATGTGGAGTTTTATGCCATCACCACTTCAAAGGAGCTTTACATGCTCGGTTCGGTAACCTTGCATGGTATATTATCCGCCATCCTGGTGGCTTTCTTTCAAATAATCCGTCAAACATATAAGACATGAAGAGAGCGATGTGATATCAAACAAGCACACAGAAAATTGCCACATGATTTTAGAAGGTATCGATTGTCAGGAGAGCTCACGGGAAGTTCCGAACATCATGTCTATAATCTGACCTTCCTTCAATTATTCTGTGTGTCATTCTCTGCCCGTAAAGGAGTGAGGTGAAGATAATTTTTTGGAATTTCTTGTTTGAAATCGCCGACGGGAAAGAGTTCGTAGAGCATAAAAGAATGTTAGAGT
>VDFB02331097.1:0-21548 GCA_007258455.2 Sequoia sempervirens | reverse complement strand
CCAGATATGATGGTAATTTAATTTTATGATGGATTATAAATTAAATTTTCATTAAATCATTTTTCATTGTCTTACACCTGATTTCATCTTTCTCTTGTACAAAGTGTTTTAGGTCTTCCGCATAGTTTGCATAGCATGAAGAGGTGTCTAGATTATAGAGACAATACATAACCTAGAAACATGATTTTATGGGCTATATTTGTTTATTTGATGGACTACATTTTTGGTTTCTCATGTACTCTGTTGGACTTTATATTTCATGGCTCAAGTACTTAGTTGGACTTTAGTTGATGGGTTGTACTATGATGTACTTTATTTCATGCGCTTAATATATTGGTTTCATGCACTTAATATGTTGTAAATTATGGACTCTATTATTGTTTGAAACTTTAATTTACATATGTACATTTATGCATTTTATATTCTTAGTCAAGACATTAATATAAGACATTAATGTGAAATTAAATATAAATATGAAATTAAAGTTGAAATTAATAGGACATTTTAATATTTATACTTTACTAATTTAGCGATCTCATACATGATATACATGATATGTACATTCAATAATTAGCGATAATTAGTCAATGAACTTATTCAATTCACGTCAATCAATAATTAGTCAATAAATCATAATTTACAAACAAAAGCAATATGTTTATATACCAGAAAGGATAAAATTTTAAGAAATAAACAATACCATACAAGATTAGAGAACAAAAGCATTAATAAATTCTATAAATAATATCATCCAACTATTGCATGTTGTGGTTTTGTTACTGATATGTGGTTGTCATTGATGTCAACACTATTAGCATAAATTCACTTGAAGTTGTATATGTCGAGGAGATTGAGAAAATTGTAATAAATGAGTTGCAGGTTGTTAGTGGTGTAGTGAAGCTAAGTATGTCGGTATGTTATGTACTTTAATAATCAGAGGTTGTAGACTAAAGGGTTTGTTGCTGAATGTATCTAGTTTATCCACACCGAGTTTCAGAGATCCACATGAAGATTTGATCGAGTTGTGAAGATTTTCATTCTGATAGTTTTTTGTTGCTTCAGTCATTTTTCTTGATTGAAGATGATGCTATTTTAGTTAGTGCAGCTATTGCAGATGCTTCTCTGGTGATTCATGATGCTTGTGGATGTTTCTAGATTATGCTCTATATTTTTTTAACATCCACATTGATCGTTGTGCTCATGATCCAATATTTTCTCTTGCGTGTTCATGTTTTTTTCTTGGCTAACATAGTGTTTGTAGTGCGTTATGGATCTTCGAAGAGAGATTAATTGAAGTTTTTTCATGTTGAAGATGTTTTTTTGGGTCCTCACTAAGTTGTGGTTGACCTTGGTTGATTCACATTGATAATCTTTAATGTTTGGGCCAACAGTTTATATTCATTTTATTATTTCTTTGTGGCCGACTTGTAGCAATGAAATTTGTTGTTGCGGATATATAAAAGTGATTTTTCATTTCATTTGAAGTATGTCAAATGTGTGTGTGCATGAATAATGTTCGAAATCATTCGAAGGCATAGCAGAGTGTGAAGAAGAGTGAAGAAGAGTGGAGAAGTGTTCATGTGCTTAATTGGAATCGTAATAAGGCATTAGCAGATGCTATTTTCTCAGTTCAAAATCCGGATAGCTGTAATCTAAATCTCTTTGTAAGATAGTATGCCTTCCTATATAATTGAGTAGTGAGCTCTAGGCAGTGCATCTGAATGCTTGTGCATTCCCCATATTTCATTTTCATTATACTTTTAATAGGGTATAATCTTATGGATTGACCTCCACCGTGGTTTTTCCCCTAACAAGGTTTCCACATAAAAAATCTTGGTGTTATGTGTGTTTTTGATGTGTTGATGATTTATGTTTTCATGGTTAATAATCAAATCTGAGAATAAGGTTAATAAGTGGAATAAGTTTTGTATCTCTGTTACAATTGATTCACCCCCCCTCTTAGTTGTCTTCCCTTGTGTTGCGAATAATTGGTATTAGAGCAGGTTCCTTGGAAGAAGTCTAACAACTTAAGGTGATCCAAGATGGCAAGTTACAAGAAGGATAGTTCAAGATTTGATGGAAAAAATTATTCTTTGTGGAAGACTCGAATGTAGTGCCATATGAGATGCATCGGTGAACCCTACTGGAGCATTACAAGCAATATGTATATTATTCCATAGAATGGTCCCACTACTTCTGCTAAGATAAAAGATGTTGAGCATAATATCTGGGCTAAGGAAGCCTTGTTGAGTGCTTTGACTGATTTTGAGATGAAAAATGTTATGGATTTGAAGATTGCTTATGAGATCTATCAAAAGTTGGAAACCTTGTATGAAGGTGATGTGAATGTGAAGATTGCTAAGTTGCAGAGTTTGAAAGGGAAATATGAAAGGTTGAGAATGGGTTATGATGAGAACATTAATACTTTCATGCAAAGAGTCAATGAACTTGTGTGTGGTATTAGATGTGTTGGTGGAAAGATAGATGAATCTAAGATTGTTGCTAAAGTGCTTATATCCCTACATAATTCTTACAAAGTCAAACTAGTGCTATTGAAGAGCTCCAGATTGTAACAAACATAACAAGAGATACGTTGGTTGGTAAGTTGATTGCTTTTGAGTTGAGCGAATTTGGTGATGCCCTTCCTAAGGTCAAATCTACATTTAAGGCTACTACTTCCAAAAGAGATTGACAAAGATATGATCTGGGTGAAAGTTCATCTAGGAAGAAATTCAAGTATGAGGATGAAATCAAACAGATTGAAGAAGAAGAAAGAGAACTAGAAGAGATGGAAGCACTAATTTTCAAAAGAGTACCGAGAGGAAAAGGTAAGTATGAAGGAAAATTTCCTCTTAAATGTATTTCTTGCAATAAGATAGGTCATTTTGCATCAAGGTTCTTGGAAAGAGCTACTAAAAAAAGACATAACAAGCCTAGATTTTAGAATAAGTGTTACTATGTTGCTGATGAAGGCGTGAAAAATGGCGAATGGGTATTTATTGTTATCAAAGAAAAGAATCTTGTATCTACTAAATTTTTTGGTTGTACAAATGTGGAGAAATCCCTTGTTGCTCGAGTTGAAGAGAAAGATGAATGGGTAATTGATAGTGGATGTTCACATCATATGACAGGAGACAAACGTAAGTTTGTGAGCTTGGAAAAGTATGATGGTGGTGTTGTGAGATTTGGTGATAAACAACTAGTGTGATCCATGGAAGAGGTTGCATTTCTCTCGATGGTAAACATAATACTGATGATGTTCTATATGTGGAAGGCTTGAAGCATAATATTTTGAGTGTTGGTCAAATGGTTGATCAGGGATACAATCTTCAGTTCAAGGATGGAAAGTGTAGAATATTGAGTTCCAGAAATGAAATTGCATCAGGTACAAAAAAAAAGGTAATATCTTTTACTTGAGTGATGATAGTAAAAGTTGTTTGATTGCTCAAGTTGATGAAAGTTGGTTATGGCATAAGAGGTTGTGTCATGTTAACTTTGATAATATTGTCAAGATAAGTTCCACTAAGGTTGTGAGAGATATACCTAGGTTGGTGAAACCTACTAATGCAATATGCAAGGAATGTCAATTGGGAAAGAAAACTAGGATTTCATTTCAGAGTAAAAAAACACTGTTCAAATGAATTGTTAGAGCTTGTGCATACTGATCTATGTGGTCCCTCTAAGGTCAGAAGTTTACAAGATTGCAGATATTTCATGCTACTCATTGATCATTATTCTAGAATGGTATGGGTTACTTTATTAAGGGATAAATATGAAGCACTAGAAAAGTTCAAGATCTTTAAAGCTATGGTTAAGACAGAGACAGGTTTGAAGATTAAATGTCTAAGATCAGATAGAGGTGGTGAATTCACTTCCGGTGAATTTAATTCTTTATGTGAAGAGCATGGAATAAAGAGAAAATTATCTACATCTTGGACCCCTCAGCAAAATGGAGTTGTGGAAAGGAAGAACATAACAATTGAAGATGCTACTAGAACTATGCTGCCAGAAGGAAATGTTCCTCATATCTATTGGAGAGAAACTATGAGTATTGTTGTGTACACACTCAACCAGGTACAAATCAAAGGTGATACTGGTAAGACCCCTTTTGAGCTATGGACTGATTAGAACCCTACTATTGAGTACTTCAAGATATTTGGAAGCAGATGTTATATTAAGAGAGATGAAGACATAGGAAATTTTGATGCTAGGAGTGATGAAGGTATCTTTCTAGGTTATTCTACTAAAATTAAGGCCTATCGGTGTACAATAAAAGATTCAAGAAAATGGTTGAAAGTGCAAATGTTAAGGTTGATGAAGACTCAGGTACACTATCCAGAACCTGTGGATATGACTCTAATGATCAGGATGACAATACAAACCAAGGAAATAAATTTTAGACTACAAATCAAGTGTAAATCAGTCTGGTAAATCAAGAAAATGAAGAAGGAGAAACTTGTGAAAGAGCAGAAGAAAGATCAGAAGAACCTAAAGTTGAAAAACATCCTAAGAAGATTCTGAGGTATGCAAGATTGAATCATTTAGAAGATCATATTATAGGTGATCAGAACAAAGGTGTCCAGACTAGGAGAAAGATTACATAAGAGTACTGTTTGATTTCAAAGATTGAGCCTACTAGTGTGAATGAAGAATGTAAAGATGAGCATTGGGTTGAAGCAATGAAAGAAGAGTTAAAACAAACTAAAAATAATGATACAGGAATTCTTGTTTCCATACCTAAGGACAAGAATGTAATTGGAACCAAATGGGCCTTTAGAAAAAAACTAAAAGAGCAAGGTGAAGTGGTTAGAAACAAAGAAAGACTGGTATGCAAAAGATATTCATAGATGGAAGGAATTGATTTTGAAGAGACTTTTTTCCCTTGTTGCTATAATTGAAGCTGTAAGATTATTTCTTGCCTATGCTTCTCACAAGAACTACAAAGTATATCAAATGGATGCAAAATCAAATTTTCTAAATGGTGAATTAGAAGAAGTGTATGTTGAGCAACTTGATGGATTCTAGTTGACTGATAAGAAAGATATGGTGTGTTAGTTGAAGAAAGCATTGTATGGACTCAAGCAAGCCCCTAGAGCATGGTATGCAAGATTGGATAAGTATTTGTTGAAGCTTGGATTTAACAAAGGTACTACTGATAGTAATCTATATTTCAAGATTGATCATAATAAAGATTTGATTGTTGAAGTCTTTGTTGATGATATCATTTTTGGAGGAGATGATGGTTTGTGCATGAAGTTTTCTACTGAGATGTAGAATGAATTTGGGATGTCTATGATTGGTGAGATGAAATTATTTTTGGGATTGCAAATTACTGAGTTAGATAAAGGGATTTTTATATCTCAGTCCAATTGTGTGAAGGAATTGTTGAAGAAGTTTGGTATGGAAGATTCAAAGCTAGTTGGTACACCTATGGTGCCCAGATGCAAGTTGACAAAAAAAGATGATTCTCCGAAAGGAAATTAGACTAGATTCAAATCAATGATTGGTGGATTGCTATATTTAACTCAAACTAGGCCTGATATCATGAATGTTGTATGTATTGTTGCAAGATTTCAAGCTAATCCGAAGGAATCTCATGTGACTGTTGTGAAGAGAATTTTTAGATACTTGAAAGGAACTGTTGATCTTGGCCTATGGTATCCTAAATATGATGATCTTACTTTGAGTGCCTTTACTGATGTTGATTGGGCAGGAGATGTGAATGACATAAAAAGTACCAGTGGTGGTGCATTCTTCTTGGGTAAGAAGCTAATTTCATGGTTAAGCAAGAAGTAGAATGCTACTTCCTTGTCTATTGCAGAGGCCGAATACATTGTTGTTGCTAATAATTGTACTCAAGTATTGTGGATGAAACAAATGTTGAAGGATATTAGAATTGAATATGATGAACTTATTGCTATATTATGTGATAACTCAAGTGCTATTAATATTTCCAAGAATTTGGTGCTACATTAAAAAAGAGAGCATATATCTATCAAGTTTCACTTTTTGAGGGAGAAGGTAAGTGAAAAGGAAGTTAGATTGGAGTATGTGCCTACTAAGGAGCAGATTGCAGACATCTTTACCAAGCCATTGCCTAAGGATACTTTTGAGTGTCTTATAGGGAAGTTAGGGGTGATTACCCCTCCTAATCAGAACTAAGGATGCATTGCATTGCATCACTCTGTGCATTTCATAATCATATCTTGCTTCAGATTGATGTTGTGGTGGCTGCTACTTAGGGGGAGTAGTCAAATGGTTCAAAAATTTAGATATGTGGTTTAGAGCTTAGAGATATTTGTCATTGATATCAAAGGGGAAGAAGAGTCGTGGAAAACTTGTGATTATCTAGGGAGAAGAGCCTTATGGGGAGAAAGATTATGTGAAAGTATTGAGGAGAAGATGAGTCAAAATCTAAGGGGGAGTAAGTGTCAAGAGTTAGATGCATTGATGGTGTTTTTCACATCATGTGTTGTTAATTCCAAAGGGGGAGATTGTTATATGTTGTGGTTGTGTTGTTGATATGTGGTTGTCATTGATGTCAACACTATTAGCATAAATTCATTTGAAGTTGTATATATCGAGGATATTGAGAAAATTGTAATAAATGAGTTATAGGTTGTCAGTGGTGTAGTGAAGTTCAGTAGGTCAATATGTTATGCAATTTGATAATCAAAGGTTTTTGGAATAAAGGGTTTTTTGCTGAGTGTATCTAGTTTATCCACGTCAAGTTTTAGAAATCCATGTGAAGATTTGATCGAGTTGTGAAAATTTTCATTCTGGAAGCTTTTCGGTTGCTTTAGTCCGTGTTCCTGATTGAAGATGATGTTATTTCAGTTAGTGCAATTGTTTTGGATGCTTCTATGGTGCTTCATGATGCTTGTGGATGTTTCTATATTGTGCTCTATCTTTGTTTCATGTCCACGTTGATCGTTGTGCTCGTGATCCGATATTTTCTCTTATGTGTTCATGCTTTTTTTCTTGGATGACATAGTGTTTGTAGCATGTTGTGGATCTTCAAGGAGAAATTAATTGAAGTGTTTTCGTGTTGAAGATATTGTTTTGAGTCCTCACTAATTTGTGGCTAACCTTGGTTGATTCGCATTGATAATCTTTAATGTTTTGGGCCAAGAGTTTTGATGCAGAGGGTCAGGGACTTTGAAAGAAACACAAAGTTCTCAAGGTTTGCAAGACAAAATCTCAACCACTCTTCCAGGAACTCTGATGGAGACAAACCTCAATAATGCACCAAATGACTTATTTTCCTTCCTTATGGACCCAAACCCTAGGAACAATCTTAAGAGACCCAAAAAAACTTGTTTTGAATGATTTCAAAGCCCAACCCTTTGAATTAGACACAAAACCAAATTTTCACCTTAACTAGGCTACTAGCCAACTAGGCCTCTAGCGAAGGATTTTTGAATTTGCACTAAAACTTTCCAAAGGAACCTCCAAAATAATGATTGAACCAGATGTGGTTTGTGATGATAAATGACATACTAGATTCTTGATGGCACTTGTTTTGGAGCACACCAATCAAAATCTGTTGTTTCCTCAAATTTAGGCCTAATTAGCCCTCTTTTTCAAAGCAACCCCTCTTTAAACTCAACCCCTGACCATGAAACTTTCAACAGTCCCTTAAAATGACTCAAAACCAAGGAATCCAAGTTTTTAGACCTCTATGACACATCTAACATGCTCAAACACAAACCCCTCCTTAACTTGCCTCAAAAACTAGGGCTTCTTGAAAACTAACCTTCCAATCACTTCCAGAAATTTCTCATTGACTCTAAACCATTAGGAAAACATATTTAGTCTATCCCAACTCAAAAAATTTCCCCTCATTAAGGCAGATCTTCTGCTGCTATACCCTAGCCTCCAACTTCAAGCACTTTGCATTGTGAAATCTTGGTGTACACCTCAATATTCTTCTTCCCTGCACATTATTTTGTTAATATATGTATTTTAGATGTTAGGAATGATCCATTTCATAGGTCACAACAGAATTCTACCTTGAAATGGATCAATCATCCATGAAAACCACCAAAACTAGTGAAAATTTTGTGTTATTCTTGAGGACAGTCAGCAATATGTTACAAAAACTGATTCCTAACATCTATCAGATCATTCAAGAGGTTAATTGAAAGTAAATACAGGTTCTTAAACCATCCAATTGATTAGAAATTCAAAAGGAATCAATAGATCATCAAAAAGACTCAAGAAAATGCAAGAAAACTGTGTTTTTTTCACTATTTCCTGTAGCAGTCCGTACAGTCACTTCTCCAAACGCCCAACCTCCGTAAAAATGACCATTTTTGGGTTATAGAACCATCCCCCAACTGATCCAACCGATTGGAATTGATTACAATGCATAATTACCTCTAAAACACCTAAAACTCCTTTTCCCGCCTAAAGTGAAATTCAAAAATTTGAAATTACAATCTTGAAATTTATTAAATTCTATTATCTAAAAACCATTGGATCTTCAATATCCAACCTTATTTGACCTAATTAAAACATTAGATTACTAATCAAACCCCTAGAACATGATTTTCCCTTTATATTGCATTTTGGTCCTAGGGTTCTTATCTGGACCCTTAGGACATTTGAATCCTTTAATGTTTTTAACCATTTTAAAAGTCATAATAGGCTTCAAAATGTCATAATTAATGTTCTCAGTTCCTTGATAGGTCTTCATGACCACTACATCCTCATGTCTCTTGAAGTGTTCCTTGAAGAGCTTGGGTGCTCCTGCACCATTCTCCCCAAGAAAGAAAGAGTTATTGCCCTAAGAAGCAACCAACTTGTTGCTGCCATAATACTCCTTGTTCCTGTATGTTTTCATCTTCACATGACAGGGCATGTAATCTCCCAAAGTCACTATATTCCTCTTCTTCCAATCTGCACTCATGTCATTCATCATGTTAGTGTCAAAAATCTGTTTTGTTTGTCCTTCTTGCTGCTTGATAACAGCCTGTCCTTGTACCCTCTTTCTGCCTTTATTCCACTCATTTCCTTGTGAAAGAACACCACTCCTATTACCCTCAACAATAGGGCATTCAATACTCTCAATCTTAATACTGTCCAAGTCCCAAATGTTCTGATTTTTAGGACTGTACTCTTCATATATCTGCTGCAACTCATCATTCCTCTTCCAACCAGTATCTTCCCCTATCTTACCTATCTTACACTTCTTATTCACCTGCAAATATTTCTCAAAATAGATCATAAAACTTTCATTTGACTACTCCAAAGGCAAAGGCACTAATTTATATCTAACATCTCCTTTATGCACCAAATATGTATTATGGAATCCATCATGCAATGTCCTTCTAGCATACTGTCATGGTCTCCCCAAGATGATATGACCACAAGTCATTGGAATGACATCACAAAGCACCCTATCATGATATGATCCAATTGAGAAATCTACATAAGCCCTCTTACAAATCTCTACATGTTGTCCTTGAGTTACCCAAATGGCCTTGTAGGGAGTAGGATGATCAAATGTTTCAATCCCCAACTTGGTTATCATATCAAGTGAAACTAAATTGCTATGTGACCCTGAATCTATGAGCAATCTGCAGATCTTACCAGGACTGAGACAATTTGTTTTGAAAATAGTTACCTTTGGCTCTTGATGAAGTCTTTCTCCTTGCTTGACCATAAGAAACTCACCATCAGTCACAGGGTCTGCCATGAATGTTTTTGATTCCTCCTTTTTGTCCTCTTCTTCTTGTACCAAGTTAGCTCTCCTATCTCTGCCTTTATCAGCTTGTTCCCATTTAGGACACTTGAAGCAAGGATGCCCTGGTTCATTGCAATTGAAACACCTACCTGTGAATGGGCCTCTACCTTGTCCAAATCTGCCTCCTCCTCTAGGAGTGTATCCACCTCTTTGATCAGAAAATACCTCTTTGCCTTTGTCATTGCTTCTCTTGTCATTGCTGCCTTGTCCTTGTTCTCTATTACCTCTACCCATGTTTGAACTACCTCCTCTTCCACCATTGCTTGATATTTCTTGCTTCCTCTTCACCTTTTCCTTAGCTCTAATGGCCAATTGAAAACATTCTCCTAATGTCCTTGGCAATTGCAAACCAATCTCATCTTGTAGATTGTACCTCAAGCCATTGATATACCTGGCTATTTTCTCATCCTCTTCCTCATAACCTCCTCTAATACTAAGCTTGTGAAATTGCTCAATATAGGACATCAAATCCATGTCCTTTTGCCTTAAATTCTACCTCCTCTTCACATGAATTGTGTAATCAGATGGTAGGAATTGCTCCTTGACCAAACTCTTCATCCTAGCCCATGTAGAAACTTTTGCCAATCCTCTAGCCATCCTATCATTCTGAAAACTAGTCCACCATGTCAATGCTATACCTCTCAACTTGGTTTTGGCAAACTTAACCTTCCTTTCTTCATCCATCTCCTCAAACTCAAAATAGTTCTCTAAGGCATCAAGCCATCCTAACACCTCTTCACTATCCATCTTCCCTTGATAGATAGGCAAATCTATGTGACTCTTTCCTCCATGACCTTGTACTGCCTTCAACAATCTCAGTAACCTCCTTTCCTTAGGGTCCTCTGTCTCATCTGCTTGTTGTTCCTGATTTACCCTCACATGCTCTTCATCTTCATCATTGTCTTCTTGGACTTATTCCTCTTCTCTCCTCCTACTACTCTCAAGGTTATTTATCCTTTCTTGCATGATCTCTCTCTCCCTTCTCCATTGCCTTTCTTCTCTTGCTTTGGCCTGCTCTCTTTCTGCTTCTTGTTCCCTTCTTTCTCTTCTCTGTCTTTCCAAGATTTCCTTCAACTCTTCCAACTCTCTTGCCAATTGGTTTTTTGGTGCCATTGCCGATTCTCCAATCCCTAAAGGACCTACTCACTGCTCTGATACCACTATGATGCAGAGGGTCAGGGATTTGAAAGAAACACAAAGTTCTCAAGGTTTGCAAGACAAAATCTCAACCACTCTTCCAGGAACTCTGATGGAGACAAACCTCAATAATGCACCAAATGACTTATTTTCCTTCCTTATGGACCCAAACCCTAGGAACAATCTTAAGAGACCCAAAAAAACTTGTTTTGAATGATTTCAAAGCCCAAACCTTTGACTTAGACACAAAACCAAATTTTCACCTTAACTAGGCTACTAGCCAACTAGGCCTCTAGCGAAGGATTTTTGACTTTGCACTCAAAATTTCCAAAGGAACCTCCAAACTAATGATTTAAATAGATGTGGTTTGTGATGATACATAACATACTAGATTCTTGATGGCACTTGTTTTGGAGCACACCAATCAAAAATCTGCTGTTTCCTCAAATTTAGGCCTAATTAGCCCTCTTTTTCAAAGCAACCCATCTTTAAACTCAACCCCTGACCATGAAAATTTCAAAAGTCCCTTAAAATGACTCAAAACCAAGGAATCCAAATTTTTAGACCTCTATGACACCTCTAACATGCTCAAACACAAACCCCTCCTTAACTTGCCTTAAAAACTAGGGCTTCTTGAAAACTAACCTTCCAATCACTTCCAGAACTTTCTCATTGAATCTACACCATTAGGAAAACATATTTAGTCTATCCCAACTCAAAAAAATGCCCCTCATTAAGGCAGATCTTCTGTTGCTATACCCTAGCCTCCAACTTCAAGCACTTTGCATTGTGAAATCTTGGTGTACACCTCAATATTATTCTTCCCTGCACATTAGTTGGTTAAATATTTATGTTACATGTTAGGAATGATCCATTTCATAGGTCACAGCAGCAGTCTACCTTGAAATGGATCAATCATCCATGAAAACCACCAAAACTAGTGAAAATTTTGTGTTATTCTTGAGGACAGTTAGCAATATGTTACAAAAACTGATTCCTAACATCTATCAGATCATTCAAGAGGTTAATTGAAAGTAAATAAAGGTTCTTAAACCATCCAATTGATTATAAATTCAAAAGGAATCAATAGATCATCAAAAAAACTCAAGAAAATGCAAGAAAACTGTGTTTTTTTCACTATTTCTTGTAGCAGTCCGTACAGTCACTTCTCCAAATGCCCAACCTCCGTAAAAATGACCATTTTTGGGTTATAGAACCATCCCCCAACTGATCCAACCGATTGGAATTGATTACAATGCATAATTACCTCTAAAACACCTAAAACTCCTTTTCCCGCCTAAAGTGAAATTCAAAAATTTGAAATTACAATCTTGAAATTTATTAAATTCTATTATCTAAAAACCATTCGATCTTCAATATCCAACCTTATTTGACCTAATTAAAACATTAGATTACTAATCAAACCCCTAGAACATGATTTTCCCTTTATATTGCATTTTGGTCCTAGGGTTCTTATCTGGACCCTTAGGACATTTGAATCCTTTAATGTTTTTAACCATTTTAAAAGTCATAATAGGCTTCAAAATGTCATAATTAATGTTCTGAGTTCCTTGATAGGTCTTCATGACCCCTGCATCCTCATGTCTCTTGAAGTGTTCGTTGAAGAGCTTGGGTGCTCCTGCACCAAGTTTATATTCATTTTATTATTTCTTTGTGGACGACTTGTAGCGATGAAATTTCTTTTTACGGATATATAAAAGTGATTGTTCATTTCATTTGAAGTATGCCAAATGTATGTGTGCATGAATAATGTTCTAAGTCATTCAAAGGTAGATCAGAGTGTGCAGAAGAGTGAAGAAGAGTGGAGAAGTGTTCATGTGCTTAATTGGAACTATAATCAGGCATTAGCAGATGCTATTTTCTCAGCTAAAAATTTGGATGATTGTAATCCGAATCTCTCTGTAAGATAGTGTGTCTTCCTATGTAATTGAGCAGTGAGCTCTAGGTAGTGCGCCTAACTACGTGTGCATTCCCCATATTTCATTTTCATTATACTTTTAATGGGGTATAATCTTGTGGACTAACCTCCACTGTGTTTTTTACCCTAACAGAGTTTCGACGTAAAAAATATTGGTGTTATGTGTGTTTCTGATGTGTTGATGATTTATGTTTTCATGGTTAATAATCAGATCTAAGAATAAGGTTAATAAGTGCAAGAAGTTTTAAATCTTTGTGACAACTAATTCACCCCCCCTCTCAGTTGTTTTCCCTTGTGTTTCCAACACCAACACTAATTTATAAGCTGTCAAAACAAATAATGACATCCAATAGTAATTTATAAGCTATCCAAAAAAATGGCATCCAATACTAATTTATAAGCTATCAAAACAAATAATGACATGGAATACTAATTTATAAGTTGTCAAAATAAATAATAGCATCCAACACTAATTATAGGTTTCTTAAGGGGATGTCTTAAGGGTCCTAATATGACGTCTTAAGGGGATCAAAGAAGAGTATAATTGAGTATAAATATTAAGTGATATAAACAAGTATTATAAGTTTTAGGATGAGTCATCATAATAAATGATATAATTAAGTATAATATTTAGGATATGTACTAATACGACATGTCTTAAGGGGATGCCTTAAGGGGTCCTAATACGACGTCTTAAGGGGATCAAAGAAGAGTATAATTGAGTATAAATATTAAGTGATATAAACAAGTATTATAAGTTTTAGAGTGAGTCATCATAAAAAATGATATAATTAAGTATAATATTTAAGATATGTGAATCCACCTCCACGTCTTAAGGGGATGTCTTAAGGGGTCGTAATACAACGTCTTAAGGATATAATTGATTCAACAATAATTTATGCATGATATTTAGTGATTATACAATCAAATATAAAGTTTCAAAGTAGGAAAACATGCACATTTAACAAAAAAAAATAGAATATCGATTTTGATACATAGAAGTACATAGAGTACATAATTGTGTATGTACATGTATTTGTAATTTGTATGGAATGTATAATTCGGTAAGTATGTATGTACATATATGTCATCTCAAACCAATGTTTACAAAATTTGGATATGCCATCTTAAGAACATCTCAAACTCACGCCCAAAATGTAGTAGGTCTTCACACCACCTGATATAAAAAAGGTACAAGCAATATCAATGAAATCATCAAAACATACATATTTTAATTTATATAAAACTATCTATATTTGCACAACTCAAGTACCTGCATTTAAAAGTATTCCACACATGTGTGTAGATTGAATCCAGACATCCTCTCCTTTTTGTTTCAAAGTATGAGATCAATACAATGATGGCTTAAGGATAAAAAAAGGATAATAAATCAATTTTAACTATTAAGGTACAAGCAATATCAATATGTAATCAAAACATGTATTTAAATATAATTTAACTAATAATTACCTGTTTTTACCAAGTATTCCATGTTGTCTAGGTTGAATCGACATGGACTAGATCCTTTTTGTGATTATGGCTTAAGGATCTATAAAAGGAAAATTTAAATCAATTTCAACTATTAACACACTTGACCAATATCAAAACATGTATTTAATCTATTTAAAAGGACAGTATAAAACTAAAACTATATTTACCTATATTTACTTATTCCATTGTACCATTTGCATCCTCTCTTTTTTGCAATGCATCTATGATTGTCTCATGCTCTTCCATAGAAATTCTCCATAGCACTTTATTTATAGGTCTTCCATGATACGGATCTAGTTTTATATTTGTTGCCACCATCAAATGTGAATAATGTATAATATTTTTATTTGTTTCATAATCTTCGAATGCAAGTAGACCATTCTTCCTTGTTAGGTATTTATGTAGCCAAGTGCCAGCAACCACCACCGATCCTATTGGAAAACATGAAAACCATCATCAAATAAGTTCCCAAAATTTTCTTAAGAGGAGCAAAGACTTGTTCTAAAAATTTGCTTAAGGGGATGTCTTAAGGGGATCACCATACTTGTTGGATAATGATAGCCATCATCATCTTCTCAAGGTTCTATTAACTTATGTTTAGTATCCACACAATGATCCAACCAAATATTTTGTTTCCTCTTCATTCCCCTCAGGTGCAACAACAATATACACTTGTCCTGCAAAACAAATTGATTTAATAACTTGCGTATATCCATATAAATAATTTAGTATTAGAAAATAAATTAATAAAGTGAAATAAAATGAAATAAATTGAATTAAATTACCTTCTTGTACAAGGTATGGAACACGGTCATAGTCTTTAGATGCAAACACTTGATCCTTTTCTTCAATAGTTCTTTCATATTGATCATGTGCTTGTGTAGGTTTCAATGATCTTTGCTCCCACTATTCAAACCATTCTATATTTTCACATGCTTTCCAATCACCCGAGATACAAAACTGGAAAAAACATGCAAGCTCCCTTTTCTAGATAGTCGATGTGCTCTCTATCGAACTCCTAAATGAATGTCATTTAGTAGATCCACTAATTGTCTCACAATCAACTCTAGGTACAATGTTCTCTTCTTCAACCAACCAAAAGAATCGATGAACTGTAGAGTACTCACTCAAACCAGGTGAAGATAATCTTGTATTACACCAATCCACAATCCCATGTGCATCTTTAAATTTTACTGCATCCTCAAATTTTAATTTTTCTCTAGAAAGAATTCTTTTGACACACGCACAGCTCTGTCATGTTCTTCTTTACCATGCCCAACTTAAAAAAAACTCCATATATGTTGGACATTAAGTTCCTTGTGAACCCTACTTAACCAATAGAACATTTGAGCATTCTTGAACTTCCTTGTACAATTATCTGACCATATGAGGTGTTCTTTCATCTAGATTCCTCTTTCTCTTAAATTTCTATAAAATATACTAAAACAATATTGAACAAGCTCTGATGAGTGTAACAGGTTGTCACTCAAATAAAAATGATACTCCCTCAAAAAATTTATATCATCCTCAGTCCTATCATCTGTATATCTATAAACAATATGGACAAACATAGCTACTTGCACTGAATTATAATACTATGATTAAATTTCCTCTTGCGGAGATAGAGGATAATTTTCCAAAAAATCAACCACTAAAAGTATATTAAAAATTGGAAATGTGTTTCTACATGTGTGAAATTGGCCATCAAGCCATCGAGCATGTTGAGAGTGCATGGCATATTTTCGTACAATGTTATTCTTAAATTCACTCATGAATGCATGCACACTAACTTTTTCTATAACTAAATCACAATGCTTTCCTATTTTTCCATCTTTTAATGAATAATGAACATTCTTAAATCTTTTAACATCTACTAATTGTTTTCCAAAATCATTATCAGCACTTTCATGCATACAAATTCTTAAGAATGAAATATTTCCACAGTTAATGCATTGTCTAGATATACAACAACTTAAATAAAACAATTTACCTTTAGATCTTTCACAAAACAAACCTAAAATAAACTCCCTTATTGCTTCAGGTGGCATATTAATACCACATTCCTGTATAATCATGTTAGTATGCAAGGTACAACATATATATCGAAAAACATCATAAAAATAATGAAACTGAACATGTGTTTTACAACAACAAAATATTCATTGCTTATTAATTTTTACATACTAGGGCTTACATTTTTCAAAAGACCTTTGACGTATTTTAATATTACCAGGTAACACTAAATCACCACAAAAATTTCTATAAAATTCAGTTTGTGTTGTATCTAATAGGCGTTTTGGGTGAGGATCACGAGCTTTGGACCCCACCCTTAATTTTAAAACATCTCTAGCATTAGATGAAACCCTAGTATTATCATGCCAATATTTTTTGATCAAATATTTAATTTCAACATTCAATTTCATATCAGACCTCGAGAGTTGACCACTAAAATTCCAACATTGGTTGATAGGATCATTTTCTATAATTTCTCTTCTTTTTGCCACTCTTAGCAATGTTTTAAGATGTATTTTTAAAACTTCACTAATATTTCTTACCATTCTTTTATTCAAAGTTGCTTTATTAACTATAGTAGTTGTTATAGCTCTTCTTGCTACATTTTATCTTTAGATTGAGTATGTCTTCCAATAGATTGAATGGCACTAGCAACAATAGACATAACATGTTTTAATGATTGATCTCTTATTTTTGGTTTAACAAAAAAGCCCAACCTTTTCATTATTTTCCTCATTTTTTGCATTCTCATCACTTGCATCATTAGTTGACATTGAAATGCAAATTTTTTAAGATAAAAATTTTTCTTGTATACTCTATTCGCATGTGTTCTTATTTTCCTCCAAGAAATTTGACCAGGAAGATTATAAAAAACACCACTTTCAATTTAAAAAAAAATTATTTCCATTAAATTCAACATCACATTCTAGATTTTCATCTTCATCTTCATTTTCATTTTCACTTTCAACTTCAAAACTATTTACATTTTCATCTTCATTTTCATTAACAAAATGGTTTTCATTTTCATTTTGAAACATACTTGGATATGTGCATGTCGAAACATTCTCCATAGCATTGAAAGAGGGATTTGAAGACATAGTAGGACTTGCTTGTATAATCATATTTGTCTCCAAATTGACTTGCAAATTAGCTTCATCTACAACCATGGTTTCCTCAATGTTTTCATCTTCAATAGTTGTGGAATTGGATGTTCCACCATCATTCATTGATTTAATTCTCATTATTCTTTCTCTATCTTTGTTTCTCCTTCTCTCTATTTGCTTCAATTTATTGAAGAGTCAATGTCTTCCTCCTCTGATTACAAGATTTTAAACCCATGATTATAAAATTCTCAATCACAAATGAATGTCAATAGTGAAATTCTTCAAAAAATTCAATCCAAATTGGAAGTTGAAGACCTATAAGGACAAAATTCTTCCTCTTGTGTTCCTCAAAACAAGTAGAAAACTAGCACAATTCCACTTTAAAAACCGCTTTCTTCATGCCTCTCAAAAAATTCAATCCATATTGCAAGTTGAAGACCTTTTGTTCCTCCAAACGAGTACAAAACTAACACAATTCCACTTCAAAAATGGTTTACATGATGCCTACTTTGAAAAAATAAATAAAAAATGCAAGTTCACCACTTGTGAAGACAATAGTTGATGAAAAATAGCCCAATATGTCACACTCGGCCGTACATGTGAAGTTGCATACTTCACAGTAAACTTTGCCAGTAAATTAAAAAAAATGGTTTAAAACAAACGGGATCCCATTTTATAAATAGGATCCCATTCCCCAATATTAAATGTATGGACCGTTGACAAAAGAACGAGATCTTGTTTATAAAGTGGGATCATGTTTCCTTGTCAACAATCGCCTCATTTAATATTAAGAAACGAGATCTCGATTTACAAAAATGGGATCCTATTTCTAAAAATTTGAAATTGGATTTGCATTGTGGTCAGGTTTTTGGCTTTTATTTTGGTTTGAGAAAAGCATTGGGAATCTGAATCTAGGCCTTGAACTTGGTTTGACCTGCAAGTTGAAGGTCCTAACAATGTCAGAGAAAAATACCGAGTTTGGACATATGGCTGATGACTTTTTTTGCAAAATATTTTGACGAAATTAAAACCCATTTTAAATGAGATAGTGCAAATTCCAAATATATAATTCTTTTTACAATTGGATTATTTTTTCTATAGTCCATAAACTTTAAATATCAGGGTTTTTTACTATTTTAATAACTTTTGATCAACATAACATTTTGACGAATGGATTGCATGAGAACGTATTTCAGACAATTCTTTTCAATTTAAACAAAAATAAAAAAAATGATAAGTTTAGGTCATCTTATGTGTCGTACATGACAATTTTTCAAAACAACAAATATGGCTAATAAAAATTTGACAAAAAAAATAATTCAATAAAAAATTACAAAAAAATATCAAAAACATGCTTCAGTGAGTCACAAATCTTTTCCCAAAAGGATTTAGAAAAATATGATAATTTAGGTCAAAATATGGATGTCTTGCATGTGCATGGTATGGTAAAAAAAAGTGACTTTTAAACAGTGGTTTTTAGAAACACCTATTGAAACTCAATTTGTACCATCTAGGTATTGAAATAAATTATATATTTGGAAACTAGACTCTGAGTATTACATTTTATGATTAGTGACTTTTTTGAAGATTCCATATCTAAGTGCTTCAAATTTTAAGGTCAAATGTGTCAAATTCTAAAAATCAGGGAAAACACCCACTTTTTTGGTGACTCACTTCATTAATTTTCTCAAAAGTACTTGGGAACTCATCAAGCCAACATATCTGCAACACCATAAAGATAGCTCCATGTAATCATAACATCTCAACATCATCTCAACCATTCATGTACGATTTGCAACATACTGAACAGTGTTGACATCAATGACAACATTAATGACAACACCACCAAACTAGGTCATATCTGCAACAATTGTCACCTTCATGGAAACTCACCTACAGGCTGAATTTGGAAGTTTCAGAACTTAAGATCGGAGGAGAAGCAAGTGCAGACCTTGGAGATTAGGATCACATTCAAAGTTTTTAGAAATTCAGAATGGGACTAATACGCCACCTTAGGTGTCTTAGTCCTCCCAAACATATTTTTCAAAGATTCCTTCAAATCCAGTTCCAACAACCGAATACTCTACATCTGCCTTGAAAAATAGCAGCGGGACTAATACACCATCTTGGGTTTCTTAGTCCTCCATAGAAATTTTTGGTAGCTTATTTGCATTTCTTAAATCCTCACAACATCTCCAAACTTCCCAGGTACACACATCATATCTCCTTGTTGCATAATTTCATTGTTTAATCTCTCATTTAGCTTGCATAAGTAGGGTTTGTAGGTTGAATGTTTTTTCCTTTTCCAAGAATTTACTTGGTGGTAAACCCCTTTAAAGCTAAGAGAACCCCGTCCTAGGTCCTCATTGTGAATTGGCTCACCTTGTGAGGCTGATAGTCAATCCAATTAGGGTTCTTAGGACATCATTGCATGACCAAGATAGAATAATAAATCACCCTCCTATTTATTTTCGCTTCACTCACCACTCAAATTAGATCTCCTTGATGGACTGAAGTCATGCTCATCACCTTCAAGTATCATTTTTGTTTGATTGGACATGATTTGAAAACCTACAAGTGTTAGTGCTCATAAACAAAATTGCATACAGAACATATAAAAAACTTACATAACACATGACATGATACTTGAATTGTGAAATGCTACAATAGTCTTGAAAATTTTCTCTTTACTAATCTTGAATGCTTTTAGGATCTTCAATTTTTCTAGTATACTTCTCAATTATGCTTCTCTGAATTGCTAGGTATGCTTAGATGTTCAAATGATGAAAATTACTAGTATATATATATGCAATTTTGAACTATTACTGAAAATAAAATACTGATAACTGACATTTAAAATTAGAAATTAAAATAATAAATTACTAAAACCAACATATTTGAATTTCAAGCCAAGTTAGCTAGTATAGGGAGTAGTATGCCCTAGACTAGATTCACCTTTTTAGGGATTAAAAGTGTCAAGGAAAAAATATTAAATGCATAGTTTGATTTAACATGTTTGATTTTCCAATACTATTTATAAATATGAGTAATTAATGCATAATAGGTCCAAGCACATAGGGGGAAAGGTAAACCTAATGTGAAATTGTCAAGGGTGACAAATTTCAACGCTAAATTTAGCCCCCCCCCCACTTTAGTGAGAGTATGAACTTATGCTCAAAATCACACTAAAGTAAAAATATGTCAAGATGGTTTCACAAATATTGAAGAGATAGGATGGTATTATATCTTAGGGGAAGTGCTAGCCCCCAAGATCCAGGATCCTATGTGAAGACAACATAAGGACAAAGGAATACATATGTATGAAATGAAATGCAATGTGACAAACATACACAATGTAAACATAGAATGCAAAAACAGACAAAAAAAAGATGATAACATAATACAAACGAGATGCAAACACAATGTACACATGTGAATGAGGGCACAAAAATCATGGATTATTAAGCTCCATGGAATTCTTAGTAGGCTCCATACCCAAGGAGTTCATTATTCATAGGTATATTGGCATGTTTTCTCTCATCAGGCAGCAGTGGGGCAAGATTTTGAAAATATTTTTTTTTGGCTTTGATTTAGACCGTTTATTCTTTGAACCAACACAACGAGTGTATTGCTTCAAAGAGGGGCAAAATGTAGACACGTAAAATGTACTGATTGACATTGGGCATTTGATCCTCACCACTAGCATTGTTTCATCCTAAATCATCCTTCGGTCTAACCATTTAATCAAATACCTTTATCTGATTAAATTCATCAATATTCCTCAATTAAATAAATTAGTTATCTAATTAAGTCATTCTTTTCTCGATAATTAAATTAACTATTTTGATCTAATTATCCTATTTAATTAAATAATTAATTTTATTTGATTAAATCTCTAAAAGTCTATATATTAAATAAAATAAATTAAAACCTTATTTAGTTTAATCTAACATCATCTCTTTTAATTAAATAAATCAAAAATCCTTATTTAATTAATCCTTTATCACATTATTCTCATATTTGATTTAAATAAATCCACAAATTTAAGTCAAATAGGTCACATTATTTAATCCCTTCATTAAATTAATCAATTTGGATTAATTTAATCTCTTCTCAT
>VDFB02331096.1:53212-98030 GCA_007258455.2 Sequoia sempervirens | reverse complement strand
TTTTAAACTGCATCAATTTTGGGTAAAAAAATTTGTCAACCACACACCCATCATATTGACACTTTTTGATACCCATCATGATCACATACATTGGGATGAAATGAAACTTTTCAGATCTCAAACAAAGTAATTTACTGATGACACTATGCAATAATCTGAAAGATGAAATAATCGAAATGCAAATATGAATTTTAACCATGCATGAAATGAGATAATATAAGCTAAATCTACTGAAATGCATGATACAGAAACTCAGCCAGCTGATACAGATAACCAATGGCAACAAACAAAAGCATAAAAAATAGGGTTTTAGCTGTCTGAAAAGGCAATTGCACAAGGTGGGGAATGAGTCCCAAGGGAATAGTTTAATATTTTTCAAATTTTTCTTAGGGATTTTTATGTTTTCCGAGTTCTATATGTAGATCTAAGTTAAAAATACATAATTTCAGAAAATTTAAATGAATTTAGATGTCAAAAATGCAACCTAAATGCAATTTTTATGAATGCAAAATTTGAAACCTAGCATGAAAATTAACCAATCCAAACCCCAATACAAATTCAATACAAGGAAAGATATATGATGAAGGACTCCAAAATCAGACAAGAAAATATTTCAAAAGCAGTTTCACCAAAATGTAGCATAGGATTTTGGCATCCAAATCCTTTCTAGCGCTTCTAGGGTTTTTCACCTAAAAGGAGAAAGAAGGGACAAAATGCACAATGTTAGACAAAAATTAAATGCAATGTGGATGGAATATTCCTAAATGAGATAGAATAAATGTAGATAAGTAAAGAAAGATATTGTTTATTGAATGAAAACTAGAGAAATGCAGCTTGTTTGAAAACATATTGTGTGATGCAAACATACCTAGAAATGAATATAAATTGCAACAAAACTTGAATAATATGAAAGTGTGCAACTATAATATGGATGGAGACTAGAAATGGCTTGACCTACCGGGATACCACTTTTAGGCCTATGGGACCTATATTCACCATTCTCAAGGACCAACCCTAGTTCTCAAGAAACTCTGGTCATAACCTACTTCCACAAGAGGGTATCTAAAAAAATGTAGAAAAACAAAAATTAAACCTGTGGGAATTACAACCACCATGGTGAAATGCTCGGTCCACTTTAAATTTATGAATATTCCAAACATGGAATCTCGAGCTTTTGGTTTGCACTTTGGTTTCTAGAGGTGTCTATTTCTAAAACTCTAATTTCTGAACCTGAAAGTGGGTTTTTTTTTAATATTTTGACTTGATCAATGAAGAGAAGACTTGAAGAACCTTTCAAATTTATCTTCAATGATTTCCAAGCCTCTAAGGAGTCTAAATTTGTAAACACACAAGATAAGAGAGAGAAATGTTGAATGTTAGGGCATGGGGGTTTGCCTTGGTTGAACCCCTTTTAGGTAATTAAATTAAAATAGAAAAAGAATGTAATGAAACATGCAATAATGGAGTTGATTTCCCTTCCATGATTATTGATCTTGAACTTCTACAACAAAACATGAAGAATCCACCCTTGAATGTCTGAAAATTGTTATCTTAATGACTTGTAATGCAAAAACCCTAGCTTGTTTGACTTGAGATGGAAGATTGGTGGATGAATAATGAAGAATTGTTGTGATTTAGGGTTTAGAGAGGTGATTTTATAGGAAATTCAGCTTATTAGCCCTAAAATTGATCCCTAAGGCTAATATGTGAAAATAAATAATAAACCTTAAATTCCCCCAATCTCTTTCTTGCTCAAAGGTCAAAAATGGGCCAAATGGGACTCATTTGCTACCCATAGTGAATGGGTTCCACCTAGATGGGACTTATTCACCATGGATGGTGAATGGGTCCCACAAGGGCCATTTTTTCAGCTAGGATGCTAGGAGATATGAAAATAAGGTATACATTGTAACTTTGTCGCCTATTTTATCAAATATTGCCTCAAGATGTACAATATGGGCTAATAGGGGCCTAGTAATGATGATGTAAAGGTCAATTAGGGTTGGGACACAAAATTCAATGTCAAAGTGTGATTAAATACACTTTACAACACTAAAATGAGGTCCACATAGCCTAGAAAGGAACAAGAACCAATATGAATGTGCAAGACACATTACAACACTAGTTTAACATTAATTTTAATTCAAAAAATTTGTATATTGATGTGATAATGTTATTAAACACATTTTATAATGTTAAATTAGGGAGAAATGGGTCCATTAATTCTAGAAAAGCATGAAAGTCTTTTACAACACCTTTACAAGACATCAATGAAAGCATGTTATTCAATTTGCAAGGGTCCAACGCATAGTGTGGATGCATAAAATGCCTCACAACACTTGAATCAAGTCCTCATTAAGTCCAATTTATCATTAATTATTCCCATGTCAAACAAGTTTCCTTTTTTCTATGGCATACATACCTATAACGGTCTTATTTACACCTATCAAAATATTGATAAAAAAGCACTTTTGATTTACCTTTTGGGGGATCAAATGAATTCATTTAAAATTTTTTTTTTAGTTGTGTAGTCCTTATTATAAGCTTCCTAAAAATTATAATTAATTAAATAAATTTAATTTTATTATTATATTTATTTTTCTTCATTCTCTTATGAAAGTAGGTTTTTCATCTAAAATCAAGCTCTCTATTATGCACATGTGGAAAAATAGAAGATTATAAAAAATAATTTAAAATATTAGGAGTGCACTACATATTGAAGTCCTTGATCCTACAAAAAAATGAATTTTGATACATACAAAAAAAGTTGTTTGTTATACAGTCTGTGTATGTCTGATTTGTAATTGGTTAAATGACTTCAAAACTTGATTAAGAAAAAAAAATTCAATAATACACTATGAAACCAACAATTGGAAGTAGTAGATCATTGTTACAAATCTAAATTTAAAATAAATAGAATTTTATCCTTCATGGAAAAAATTCTATGTATTATAGGTGAGTGCCACTCCTTAAAAACGGTGTTTACTGAAAAAAATAGTTTTTGATGGAGATGGAAAAAGAAGTGCAATCTAGTTCAAAAAATTTTGAAAAAAATATATTTAGAATCTATAGAAAAAATGTCACAAATCACTACTTTTCATCATCTTCAAAATCCTCATAGTTTAGCCACTATAGGTGCACAAAAGTGAAGATATAGTTAGGAAAAATTAGTTCAATGTCCAATTTGGACAAAAAATTGTAAACTGGTATTGTGGGATCACCCAAACAATAGTAGGCCACCATGAAAGTAAAGGGGTGATTTGAGATAAGGGGAAAACCCCCATTGAAGAAAAAAAAGGTGGAGAAGAAGCCCTTGTTATGGAAGAGAAATCTACATCTCAGGCCCCTAAAGAACAAAAAATAAAATTCTTTATAAGGAGAAAGAGTAAGGCAAAGAAAAATTATGCAATTATTGCTCCCTCCCAACAAGAGGAGAAAAGAACTCTTTCTCTTGTTCCACGGATACCACCACCATCTCCTCCAAGGCCAATAGAGCCTAAAATTGTAGATATTGATCATCCACCACTACGTGCATCACCACTAAAAAAGCCACTATTGATGAAGCAGAAGGTTGAAGTAACTAGTTTGGTGGACTATGTTGATGAAGAATCTAATGATTACATTTGGGTATCAGAGTAGGAAATGAAAGAAGGAATGCCCATCTCACTAACAATGATGGAAACATAGCAAATAAGTATGAGGTTGAGTAATGTTGACCTCACTGGGCTTAATGGCAAAGATGATATTCAGGTGGAAGCATGCATAAGATTTTTGGAAGATGAATCATTTGTAAAGTCCCAAACTTTTATGGAGTTTGTGTATAGGGATAAGAGAGATAAATATGTCAACAACCTATCTAAAGAAAGAAGTCTTCATCCAGAATTGCCTAATACTACCCTCCAAGGAAAGTTTTTGAATGAAATGAGAGATAAGTTCAAATGGATGACTACAAATGAGTGTAGAGAGTTGCTATGAAATAGTAGTATTTTATTACTTCTAGAGTGGGATTTAGCTTCTGCCATAGCCTTTAATACAATAAAGAGATGTGAGAGACCTCTCTACAATTCAAAAGAAGAGGTTGGAATTCCATTGTAGGGGTCTACCTTCATTGAACAATGGGATGCAATAGCTATCTAGTCTCTAGCACCAAGTATTAAGGAATCCTGACATTGTTGAGCTTGCTTCTAAGTATAATGAAGGTCTAATAATAAAATAGAGTATTAGAAACATTAGCTCTAGAGGTAGTAAATATTCCAGTAAATGTTGCAAAATTCACAAGGGACACTGTAGAATCTGTAACTATGGAAATGGAGAAGTTTAGGATAGACCACAACAATTTTTTTGTTGACTATGGAAAGGTTGAACAACAAAGTATCTAGTTACAAGCCAAAGTAGAATTGTTGGAGGAGAAGTTGTAAAGTTTCTATCCAGGAAAGAATAAGAAAATTGGTGTTGATTCCCATACCACTTTACAAGAAGTTGCACCCCCTCAATTTACCCTTGAAGTAAGTTTCTCATGGGAAATTGTTCTATACAACATGGGAAGTGTTCCTATTTCAATAATAGAGCCTAGTATATTAGAAATTCCATAGGATGAGGAAGATATTAGTAGGGAGGAGTTACTCAAGTAGCTAAATGAGTATAAATAAATGTGTGATCATCATGATAGGGGGGTTTTTAGTAGCAATATGGAGATTGTCACTATAGTCTTGAAGCATCTAAATAGATGGGTGAATAACAGATTGAATAGTATTCATTATAATGATTCATCCATGGTGGATGCTATAAATAATTTTTACAATGACAAAGAAAGAGCTATTCCACTTATGGAAACACAAATCCCTTGGATGAAGGAACTAAGATTGATGTTAATTGGAACTAAATAGGATGCTAACCCCCTTGAAAATTTTAAGGCCACTCATACTTTTGTGGGTAAAATTGAGGAGTACAAGGGAAAAATTGAATGTTTGGAAGTCAAAAATAAGTTAATTGGTAAATTCCTTTCATAAATCACATCATTTTCTCCTCCCATCCATTCTAATGGATGATGGTAGCATAAAAACCTTGTAGGAGTTGAGAGATGAAACTAGTAAAACAATTTTAGATTACGAAATTTCAATTTGTCAAAAATATGATATGGATAAGCTGAAATTAAATATGGATATGTTTTCTCATGTAGATATTTTCTTGTCATAATTTTATAGGGAGTCCAATCAAATTGTTACCAAGTACTCGTCTGATGGAGAAAAGGTTGATAAGGTCATGAAATTCAACTGGCCTACTGAAGAGGAATTCATGGAATGGAGAGACAAATACATGGAGGGGATGGTGGATTAATATGAAATGGTAGGCTGGTGATTCAAAAAAAATTATTTTGAAGTCTACAATCATGATGAATAATGGATAGGTGAAAATGTAGTGCATAGCCTAGATTTAGTATAGATTAGGATTTTGCTAAATATAGAAAATATAGTGCATTTTATTCAAATTGAATTAATGATAGGTCTATAGATGTGGACATATTCTTTATCTTTTCCTTTCTGTTTCTTTCATTCATTTTGTCTTTTTCACTTTATGTGCATGGATACAATTTTTTAGGAAACTTTTTGGAGGTTCCTTTTGAAATCTGGAACCAAATCTCTAACAATGAATGAAGACTACTCTTATTTTCACACATGTTTCCCACCACCTAGGAATGTATAGTAACTGGAATTGGAATATATGTTGTAATGGTCCAATAGGGTATTGACATGTATTATTTCAAGCCAAAGGCTTGTTTTTCTCTTGTGTTTCTATAAGAAGGAATTCAAGGCCAGAATGTAGGGGTTCATTGTATTGCAATCGACATAGTGAATTGTAGAAAAGGAATATCAAGAATTTTTTGAGTTTTGTCTTAGGTTTTGAGTCTATTGTTATGTATGTAATTTTGATAACAAAGATAGCAAATGCAATCTGAGCGATTCTAATATTGTGGCCTTCTTCTCTCTCGTGTACTTTTTCTATGAGTTATGAATGATATAATAAAGGATTATTTTGTTCGTCTCCATTTGATTTCTAATTGATGTTTATTTTCATTCTTTCTTTTTAATTCAAGAGATTAATGCAAAATCCTAGGTGAAATTGTTAACACATGAATTATGTGCTAGGATATCTTTAAGAAGTGGTGGTTGAGAATGTTACATGGGAATGTTTTAATGTGGTTTTTTCTAAAGATTATATATTTCTATGTGTAAGAATTGTTTTCAGGTTGCATAGGTTAAGATTGACTCTATGTTTAGGATAAAGCACTGGTTCAAGCAAACTTTTCATAATTCAATTTTCTAGGTCAATTCATTAGAAAATCACTCTTTATTAACAAACTTTTGAATGAATACCATTGTAGTTATTTTGTGATGTGTTTCATTATTCACATGCTCCAAGTGTATGGTATTGATAAAAGAACCACCAAACTTTTTGATACAATATGTTGCTAAGTAATTTATGAGAATTATCTATTATTTACAATGTATTAAATAGTAGTCATCTAAATTCTTGAGTGTTCATTGTGGGATCACCCTCCTGAGTTTGACAGAGCCCAAAGTGTAGGAGTTGAAGTTTTTCAGCTTTTACTCATTCATTGGCCAATCCATTTAGATTGCTAATTATTGGAAATGGAGAATTCCATAGGTAATTCTAAATATTACCTTGGTTCTTAAAAAAATAACCAACATATTGGTGACTCTGTTGGGGATTTTCTAAGTCCAAAATATCTAGTTTAGATCTATTATAGTCAAAGTCGAGTATTATATTATTATTTAATGCTTGATGAATAATTGGTTCAATTTTTTTTGCAATAGCCACACCACATCTAGTCTTATGCATCAATTCTTGGTTCATTTTACCACCTCGTGTCTAGTTATGTTTAAAATATTTTTAGAGGTCACAATTACAAAGTCAAAGTGCAATCACTTTCTATTTCCCAACATTTTGGGTGGCGACTCTGAGGTCTCATATACTAGTGTAAAGATAACTCTCAAAGAGAACATGAGAAGGAGGATTTTGACATATTGTTTGACACTATGACGAAGACCAAAAGCTACATGAAGTAGCATCATGAGTAAAAGCTAGACCCTGAGCTTGCAAAAGACAAGCTACCAACATATGTGAATAAAACTACCAAATTGGGTAAGTTTATTGAATCCCTTGTTGATGCATCTCCTACTTTGCATAATGAGGTAAATAGTGAAAATATCAAGGGAGAAGCAATTGAAGTTGTAGTGCCTAATGTAGATCAAGGAATTTTTCCTAATGAGAAAGTTTTTCAAGATTGAATTTGATGTGTTAAGAGAGGATGATAGGTGGGAGTTTTGGGATAAAAATAAGTTCTCAAAACCTTTGACCCCTAGTGTTGAATATGTCATTAATGGATATAATTTCAAGACAAGAGGTCAATCTCCTAATGTATAAGTGCATATTTCCCTTGAGGAAGACCAAGTAGATCAAGCCTATTATACTCCTGCACCTAGTGAGGCTAGAAACATCTAAAAAATGAAGAAGATATAGATAAAGATATCCAATCCTTAGAAAAGGAAGAACTAAGGCTTAAGGAAGAAGAAGAGAATAGACTAAAGGAGTTGAAGTATAATTAAGATAGGATTAAAGCTAGCGAACTTGCGAGAGATGCTCAAAAACAAAAGATAGAGAGGAAGAGAGAAGATGCTGCTAGGCGTAAAGCCTTCGCTGAAAATGATTCCAAGTTGGTTGTTGAAATTACCCTTCAAATTCCTAAAGTATCAATATAGATGGGAACCTCTACTGCTAATACCTATAACACATTTGTTGCAACTTCCAAAGCCCCAGATCCTTCTACTACTGCTAAGAAATCATCATTTTTAGATCATGGGAAGAAGCCCATTGTTTAGACAAAGAAGACTACCTTTAATACTTTCAAGACAAACACCAATACAAATACCCATACTTCATCTATTAAAACCCCCACCAATAATGCTAAATTTGATCCTACTCCATCTATTGCACCTCCAAACCCTAATATCATGAAATTAGAGTTGGAAAATGATAAACTGCAAGAATATTTGAAGAAAGATGAAATAGAAGTTGCTAATGTTGAAATAGCTAGGAAGATTTATTTTCTTAAAATGTCCATGTATCATAGACAAAATGCAACTTGCTTGATTTGGGGAATAATTAATGATAAATTGAACTTAAGGAGGCCTTGATTTAGTGTTGTGAATTGTTGTGACAAATTTCTATACTTTTCTAGATAATTCGTCTAAAAATCATGTTTATATCCCTTATCAAGTCCTATTTTAAAGTGTTGTAAAGTCTCGTAACAAGATTTCATGCTTTTCTAGGCTTTTTTTCACTATTTACACCTTTCTTATGCTTTATTTGACCCCTTTATGCACTCATAAGACTTAATTATGTGTATTTTTGAATACAAACTTGAAAAACAACATTAAATGTAGCTTAATTCTTGACACCTACTTACAAGCCTAAAGTGGGATCCATTCGCCATGGTTGGCAAATGAATCTCTCTTGGCTCCAAATTCACAATAATTAAAATTTTCTTTCAGGTTTTTATTTAAAAATACCCTATGTCAGCCTATGATGAGGTATTATTGGGTTATTAGGGCATAAATGTGTATAAATAAGTGTTTTTCCATCCATTTTACTCATAATTCATTGCCCCATTCATCTCATAACTCATTCACACATCTTTTATCATTAATTCATTATCTATCTTCTCCTTCAAGTCAAGCAAGTTAGGGTTTTTACATTCAAAGTCATCAAAAAGGCCTCCAAAGACATTCAAGGGTAGAATATTCATGTTTTTCTATAGAAATTCAAGATCAAACAACATGGCAAGGTAATCAACTCCATTATTGCATGTTTCATTACATTATTTCTCTATTTTGATTTAATTATCTAAAAGGGGTTTGACCAAGGCAAACCCCCATGCCCTAACATTCATCATTTCTCTCTCTTGTCTTGTGTGTTTATAGATTTAGGCCTCTTGGAAGCTTAGAAATCATTGAAGATTTCATTACAAAGTTGTTTAAGTCTTCTCTTCATTGAAAAAGTCAAAATATCAACAAAAACTCACTTTTAGGTTCAAAAATAAGAGTTTTAGAAGTGGACACCTATAGAAAGCCAAAGTGTAGACTAAGAGCTCCTAATTCCACATTTGAATATTTAGAAATTAAAAAGTGAACTCATTTTCCATGGGTGGTGAATGAGTCCCACTTCAAGGTCAGTTTTTGGTTTTCTACATTTTTAGATAACCCTTTTGTCTAAAACAGGTTTCAAAACAATTTTACATAACTAGGACTGATTCACCTAGGATGGAAAATGAGTTTGACCAGGCTTAAAAGTTAGCATCAGTAGTATTCCAAAATTCATTTCCAGTCTCCATCCATATCTCAGGTGCACACTTTTAGTTTGGTTTATTTTTGTTACAATTTGTAATCATTTCTAGGTGTTTTTACAAACATCACTGTGTTTTAAAAAAATTCACATTTCATTAGTTTTGTATTAACAATCAATCAATTTAATAGATTAGTTTCATTTACATCATCTCATTTAATCTTAATTTCATCATACATGTCTTAGATTGAGTGAACCACCAGTATTTTAGGTATGGGATCTGATGGAGCTACCAAATTTTTTATAATTTCTGAGGATCCCATGGATTTGGTTTGCACATTAAACCCTTATCCCCATGGTCTAGACAAGGTTTTGTCTTTAAATGTTCTCACCCCTTCTAATTTCACATTGACTTGCCATGTTGATTTCTTGTTATCTAAGTCATCACTTGAGCCATCTTATGTGTCCATCCACTGTCCCCTTCAGTTTAGAGCGTTAGTCATCCCGTTGGTCATCAACTTCAATTTTTTCCTAAAGTCAGGTTTTAATATTTCCCAAATGACTTAAGCTTAATTCATTCATCTATGAGGTTCAAATCATCATCAACCTAACAATGGCCCCTTATTTAATGCTAACCTTGTCATGCGTGCAGGTTTTGAGATTTGAGACCATGGGAAATGATTCTAGTCATACCTTATTAGCTCATTGATATTAAGTGTCAGTTAGTTATGCAGTGCGAGGATAGCTAGATGAAGACACATGTCATTATACAGATGTGGGGTCTGATCTCTACTATCATGCCTACTACTAGTGTTACCAAATTTATAATGGAGATCAAATGTGGAGTCAATATCGGTTATTCCCTTTTGGCTCGCAAGGAAAAGGTGAATGCTTGTTAAAGGTTGTGAGAGAAGTGAGATCCCGACACGTGGATTAATCCACCAAATTCATGAGAAGAGAAAAACTCATCAACAAAGGAGTTGTCATCTAATTTGGATTGATTCTATTGGCATAGGACAAATGAATAATGCACTATTGGAATTCAAACCCAATTAACCTAAAGTGAGCTAATTGATCTACCATCTCATCAAGAGATCAATGGTTGACATTAAAAATTGATGAACATGCATGTGATAGGCATTTCATTCTACAACCAGTGAGCATTAATGGTCTTCTCTTTGCAAGTGTGATCAAATTGATCTTCGTGTGTATGGAGACTTAATTGCAGCAATCATGAAGTATGATATGTAAATTTCCATACACTTGGGAATAAACAGTGATAATACACACACCAACGAATTGTCCAGTTTGCACGTGTGTTTTCATTGAGCATTGATGATTGCTATCATCACATTGTTCAATAAATATGGTTTGAAAGTTGCTATTTTCACCATCACAATTAGTCATAGAGTCTTTTGAGTTTGTGCAGGAAGACAAGATTATAATTGCAGATTCTTTGAGTATCAAGATGAATAAGTCTAGTGCTTCATTTGTTCTAGCGTGGAGGTCTCCTCAAATCAATTTATAGAGGTCTCATGGTGAAGACTCAAAGCATACATAGGGCACTCAAAGGAAAATTCAATATGGTTGTGGTTATTATAGATGCTATAAATCATCGATTGATGTCATGGACAACTCATCTAAAAGTGAAACAGATATAGACTTTGGCTATCATGAGTATCTCATAACCCTAGGCTGAGTTCCATCCTCTAGTGTGGAGGTATTGTCCATCCCACCTTTAGATGTCAAGACTCCAAGTGAGTGAGATGGTGTTGTGCTAAAATAGGACAAAGATGAAGAAGGAGTTGAGGTTTCTTCTCCATCTCTTAGGATGACACGAAGTGGGTGCATGTACCATGGGTTGTGTGTTGGTGGTGGTGAGTCTTATGGTTGTTGAAAAGGTCATGCGTGGAATGGAATTTTTTTGTGTTGTTTGATAGTTTATGTGGTTATTGTTCTTTCTATGTGTGTGTCACTGGTATTTTTTAGGTACTTGATGTTTACAATGCACTCATGGAAATATGAATGTTAGAATTCTTGCTTACCTTGTGGTTGAGGGAATTTTTTTTAGAACTTTAATTTTCTCTTGTTGGTCACTATTGCAATTGTGGTTTCCCCATTTCAATGTGTTACTGTAGAATCAACATGTGGGGAGTTTTGAAATGTAGATGAAATTTGAAGTGAAATGAAATTTTGTAATGTGGTATGTATTTCGAGTTGGAAGGTTGTATGCTCCCTTACATTATAACAGGGAATTCAAGGCTTGTTTGCAAGAGGTTCTAAAATTTTGAATCTTTAGGTCCAATAAACAAAAAGGGTAGAAATTAGAGAGTATACCAGTAAATTGAATAATTGAATTGTCTTGTTCTTTAAAATGTGCATATGTAAATCTGAAATGGTTTTATAGAAATTATTGATATCAAAGTAAATTTCATGCATAATTTATATACTCTTTGATTCAAAGAATCTATTAAATGCTTAAATGAGGTCATGAATTTAATAGTTTGAATGCATGTTTTTATTTTTGCTTTGGTTCAAAGAATCGATTAAATTCTTAAATGAGGTCATGAATTTGTGAGTATTTATAGAGGATTTGGTAAGAAGTGATGCTTTATTTACAATGAGTTTTCATAATGCAAGGTCTTATGTAAATAGTCTAGAATTATCAAATTAAAATTATTTATTTATTACTAGTTGTAATATGCATGACTCCATTTCCCAATTGATGAAGATAGTACTCTATTTGTCATGGTATTTATCATTTGAATGATAATAATAGTATATCAGACTATGGACTCGGGGTGAGGATACAAATTTATTAAAATTTACTTACTATGAGACATGTGTGTGAAATATTTATGTGTTCCTAGTGAATTGATAGTTATTTGCTTGAAGACTAGACAACCTTTGAGTAAATTATGTTATTTACCCCTCATAGGAACTGATCTATGATTTGCTATGTCATTCATTGACATAGTTAGATGAAATGTTAAAAGGAACACCCTCCTAGTTCAAACAAAGCCTAAAGTGTAGAATATTTAAGTCTTCGACTAAATCTTATTAGTTGGCTATTCATTTTAATGGTATTGAATATAGGAGTTTTCTACTCTTTAGAGATTCCTTAGGTGTACTAAAAAAACAACAATAGAATGGTGATTTTTTTGGGGAAATTATCATTCTCCAAACATAGATACAAAATTAAAAGTCAAAGGGTGAAGTGAATCTGAACGTCTTATTCAGATATTGACAAATTCTTGAACTTGGTAGATAATTTGAGTACAGTGAAGATTGAAGGATTTGAACGTGACTCTACTAGGGAAGATAACCCAAAATGTGTACTAATTGTAAAGAAAATTCATCTCATTTGAAGTTCAATAATTTGAAAGGAGTTGGTGACTTTGACTCAAATAACCTGAGAAAGCATGCATCAATTCATTGGATCTACAATTTTAATGACAAAGGATAGTTAGCCACTACAAATCACTAAGTACTTTCATAGAATTTAAAGAAATTAGAACATATTATGGATAAATCAAGGAAAAATTTCCCTACTCAAGATGTAAATGATTCCCTAATAGGTGAATTAGCACTATATGAGGGAATATTAGTAAGGATTTAGCATGCTTTTGTGTATAAGTTGAAATATATGCATTATGATAAAGGAACCATGCTAAATTGTTAGATCTTAAGCAACATTTACATGGAATAAATGTACTAGAGGCTTAGGATAATATTTATAAAAGGAATTGAGGTAATATTGTATGATTGCATAGTATATTCTAAATTCATTTTCAAGAATTAAGGATAAGTTGTCAATTTATGCAATCTGGTGTAAATATAGACAAAGGCATACCCATTGAAAAATTTGTGTCTCATCAAGGTAGTTTTAGTACTAATAGATATAAGGCCATCAGCTTTGACATTATTTGTGGTTATGCAAATATTGTACCACCCAAGATCAGAGACAAAATACCAAAGTTTAGTGGTGAAAAGTCAGAATTAGCAAGTAAGCATGTGCAAGAATTTGTTGATGTGATGGCTAACTATGAGATAGATTTTGAAGATTTGGTTATGAATCTATTTGTACAATCCCTAAAAATAGATGCAAGAGACTAGTTCTCTTTCTTTCCAGTGTCCTCTATACATTGTTGGAGTGAAGTTAAGGTAGTCTTCATGAAACAATTTGGCAAAAGGATCAATCCAAATGTTGCAAGGAAGAACTTCATGGAGATTTCCAGGGATAAGGAAGAGTTGATCCCTACTTTGAACCTTAGATTTGCAAAGATCATAAGACAAATTCCTAAACACACGAGGAAAAATGATGTCAAATGTTTAGTTGTATATTTGGGAGTATTTTATAGAAACATGAGCTTCTTATTAAGGGATAAAGAGCCTACTACCTTGTAGCAAGCTTACCAAGAGGTTGCAAATATTGAGAATAATTTGAAGTACTCAATCACAAGGGGACCTGTGATTGCTAGCACAAGTAGGTCTAATAAAATTTAGAATATTGAGCTAAACCAATTAGGAAGTAAAAACAAAAATTCTGAAAAGGAGCCCATAGATGTTACATCTTCATTATTCCCATGAGATGTAGAACAAGAGCGAGAACCAACCTCATATCAACCAGGATTGGGAAGGAATGACTTGGTATTTTTAATCAGAAAGTTGTATGAGATGAAGAGACATGTAAATCAGTCACCATATGACTTGTTTTCAAGATTCTTATATGTTCTGATGGAGATACCTAAGAGTGTTACACCTAATGATATAATATGCATTGACTTGTTTTACAAAGCTTACAAATTAGGATTAAGCAAACTGCCTAAGAATCTGAAGCCTCGTAGTCTTGATCAAGTAGTGGACTGGATAAACCCTATGGAAGATATTTAGCATAGTTATATGCCACTAGTTTTTTCCCAAAATTGGGGTAATAATTTCCATAGTGGGGAGAATCAAAGGCTGACTGACAGATCAAGGAGAAGTATCAGAGTCTGAACAACTGACTATTGAATGTTGTCATTTTATAAGTAATGTAGAAGAAAATTCATGTAGTAGTGATGAGGATGAAGATATAAAGTGTGAGGATAAGGAAATAATACCTAATTATCTTCCTTGGGATGTCATAGGCTATGAGAAAACATAAGAGGTACATGGTGAAACCTCACAAATTGATTTATCCAAGAATAATGATGCACCAATCAATGATGGAAATGTACTTGGTCTCAATTATATGGCACAAATGAGAAATCAAAGGGATGAGATCGAGCTTGTTCAATCTTCAATTGAATATGACTCCCCTTATGAAATGGAAATGGATTCCCTTGCTTCGAGTTGGGGGTATGTCAACAACCTTGAAGGGGTGTGTTTCCTAGGCAATGAGCAATTCTCTTCATGTGAAGAATTCTCTAAATGTGGATCAATTGTCATGAGTGCAAATGATGAAGAAGATATATTAAAAATGTTTCTCTTTATTCTTCAAGTGATTACACTAATTTTGAATGCACTAATAATCAAAATTATTGGGATCCTAATAGTAAGGAAGAGGAGGTACATGTGACCATCATGAAGGTATGGAAAAATCCTTTATTTGATGAACTTGTATTGGATAGTGTGGTCATAAATAATGATTCCTATTGGTGTAGAAGCAATCTTCTTTTTGAAGAAAACCCTAATGAGTACTTACCAAGTACTACTAGTGAATGTGTTGCGGATGGTACAAATAAGAGCCAAGGTGATATTGAGGTAGATGATTTTTCCTTTGAATATATCAACCTTGACTTAATAGTTTCCCAACTGAATGGAGAATATGGTGACACCAACAATGATGAATTGGCTTACCAACATGCGGTTGAGCAAATTGTACATGACAAGCATCAAGAGAATGACTCAGACTTGCTGACATCTATTTAATGTGATAATGGCTCACAAGATGAAGAAGTTTAGGATTGTGATGGCAGCTTTGAATGTACTATTGCTATCAAAAGGGATGTAGATGATTATGTTGATTTCCCTATGGTGACTTTCTATGTGCTTGAAAATATAGTTGAAGTGTCTGCCACTCATGTTCCATATGACGATACTTGCCTAGACATGAAAGGAAGTTCACTCTTGGGTGACCAAAAGGAAAATTAGGATGAATGCATTGATACTCAAGCAACATCATTTTTTATTGAGGATAAGGAATTATTTGATGATTCTATAGAATATTGCAAGATTATTTGATCCATGTGAGGAGCAATTCAAAGGTATTGACAAATTGAGGAATGATGTTAGTTAATATGAAGCTGCTTTGGATTTTTTTGCAAATGGTCCCTACCTTATGGATCTTATTATGGAACTTATTTCATCCCATGAGGAAAATGCTTGTGATAAGTAGATTGAAGGTATCCCTAATTCTGTGTTTCTTTTCCTCGACCTTGTAAAATATTGGCCAAGTATGAGACAAAGTTCTTATGAGGTTTTCAAATTTGATAACAAATGGGATGTGACCCTACACTTCATGATTGTGTGGAATATGAGGGTTTTACTTTCTTATTCCAATTTGGTTTTCCTATGGTGGAGAAGGTTCATGAATGGGGTAGAATTGCATCTAATTGGCCTCAATCATGATAATGTTAATTGTTAGGAACTGTATAATGTCCATGTGGACCCACTACCACCAGAACAGAATAAATTCTTTGACAGAGGGAAGAATTTCCCTTGAATTTTGGGGGCCAAGGGCCCCTATTTTATGGATCAAAGCAAAGCATTTAAAAGTGGCTTCTCATGAAAGTGAACTATAATGTATATTCTATGAATAGTGTACATGGGTTGGTCTGGTGTGTTTGGTGTCTATTGTGTTTGCTTGCCTTGTCTGGGAAAGCTCCTGGGTTTTGGTTTTCTACCCTGGTTTGCTTCAACCTAAGATTTGGATTCTCGCTATACCCACTGGAGTATACATCCTTGAGCATGAGCCACTGATGGAGCTACCAATTTTTTTTATATTTTCTGAGGATCCCATGGATTTGGTCTACACATAAACCCTTTATCCCCATGGTTTGGACAAGGTTTTATCTTTGAAGGCCCTCACGCCTTCTAATTTCATGTTGACTTTCCCTTCCAATCTCTCGTTCTTTAAGTCATTAGTTGAGCCATCATATGTGTCTGTCCACTCGCCCCTTTGGTTTAGAGCATCGTTCATCAACTCTAATGTTTTCTTGAAGTTAGGTTTTAATATTTACCAAATGAATTAAGCTTAAGTCATTCATTTATGAGTTCAGATCATCATCGGTCTAATAACAACCCTTATTTAATGCTAACCTTATTGTGTGCATAGGTTTTGAGATTTGAGACTATGGGAAATTATCTTGGTCATACCCCAATAGCTTGCAGATGTTAAGTGTCGGCTAGTTATGCAATACAAGGATGGAAAGATGAGGATGCATGTCCTTATATGGACATGGGGCCTGATCTCCACTATCATTCCTACCACCAGTGTTACAAAATTAATGATGGAGATCAAACGTAGGAGTCAATATTTTTTGCTTCCCACTGGATTGGAAGGAAAATGTGAATGCTCATTAAAAGCTAAGAGAGGAACAAGATTTAGATATGTGGATTAATCCACGAAATTAATGTGATGAGAAAAAATCATCGATGGAGGATTTTTCATCTGATTTGGATTGACACTATTTGCCTTAGACAAATAAACAATCCATTGCTAGAATTCAAATCTAGTCAGCCTAAAGTAAGTCGCTTGATCCACCATCTCATCAAGAGATCAATGTTTGACATTCAAGTTTGATGAATAGGCATGTGATAGCTCTTTCATTTTGCAACCAGTGGGCATTAATGGTCTTTTCTTTGTAAGTGTGATCAAATTGATCTCTGTGTCTGTGCATGTGGAGACTTAATTGTTAGCAATCATGAAGTATGATATTTAGATTTCCATGCACTTGGAAATTAAATAGTGACAATATGCACTCCAATAAATTTCCTAGTTTACACGTGTGTTTTCATTGAGCATTAATTATTTCTATCTTCACATTTTTCAATAAATATAGGTTGAGTTTCTATTGTCAACATCGCAATTAGTTATTGATTCTTTTTAGTTTGTGTAGGAATCTACGATTAGAAGTGAAAATTATTCAAGTTCCAAGATGAATAAGTCTAGTGCTTCATTTGTTCCAATAATGAGGTCTCATCAACTCAATTTGAAGAGGTCTCAGGGAAAAGACCCAGACCATACACATGGCACTCATAAGGATATCCATGGTGAGGAGTCTACACCTGTTATTACTAGATGTAGCCACCATCTGAAGGGCCAAGTTACAACCTCAGGGGTAATGGGAGAAAAAGTAAAAGAATATAGTGAGCCTTCAAGTAGAATTCAGAGGAAAATTCAATATGGTCGTGGTTCTTTTAGATGATAGAACTCACCAATTGACATCACAAAAAACTCGTCTAAAAGTGAAATGGATACAAACTTTGGCTATCACTAGTATCTCACGACCCTAGGTTGAGTTCCATCCCCTAGTGCAAAGGTATTGTCTATCCTACCTTTAGTTTTCAAGACTCCAAGTGGGCGAGATGGTGTTGTGCTGAAACACGACAAAGACAAAGGAGTTCAGGTTTCTTCTCCATCTCTCATGATGATGCGAAGTGGGAGCATGTACCATGGGTTGTACGGTGGTGGTAGTAAGTCTTATGGTTGCTAAAAATGTGGTGTGTGGAATGGACAATTTTGTGTTGTTTGATAATTTACGTGGTGATTGATCTTTCTATATGTGTGTGGTTGGTATTTTTGAGGTACTTGATATTGACAATGTGCTCTCATGGAAATATGAATGTTGATTTATTGCTTACTTGGTGGTTGATGGAAATTTTGGTGGGACTTTACTTTTCCCTTATTGGTGGCTATTACAATTGTGGTTTCCCTATTTCAACACATTATTGCAGAATCAACATGTGGGGAATTTTGAAATGCAGATGAAATTTGAAGTAAAATGAAATTTTGTAATGTGGTATGCATTTCAAGCAAGAACCTTTTTTGCTCCCTTACATTATAAAATAGAATTCAAGGCTCATTTGCAAGGGGTTCTAATCTTTTGAGTCTTTAGTTCCAATAAACAAAAAGGGCATAAATTATAGAGAATACTAGTAAATGGAAAAGTTGAATTGACCTTGTCTTTGAACTATGCATATGTAAATTTTAAATAGTTTTATCAAAATTATTGATATCAAAGAAAATTTCATGCATAATTTATATAATATTCTCTATAAATCATCTTGCAAATTTTGAATATAGTATCAATCATATTCTATTCATCTTCAAATGCTTTGTTTGAATGCATGTATTTATTTCAGCTTTGGTTCAAAGAATCAATTAAATGTTTAAATGAGGTCATGAATTTGTGAGGATTTGTAGATGATTTTGTAAGAAGCGATGCTTTATGTACAATGAGTTTTCATAATGCAAGGAATTAATAAAATAGTCAATAATTATTAGATTAAAAGAATTTCTATATTACTAGTTGTAAGATACATTAATCCATTGGCCAATTGATGAAGAAACTACTCTATTTTTCATGGTATTTCTTATTTGAACAATAATAATAGTATATCAAACCATGGACTTAGGGTTAGGATACAAATTTCCTAAATTTTACCTACTATGAGGCATGTGTGTGAAATATTTTTGTGTTCCTAGTGAATTGATAGTTATTTTCTTGAAGACTAGCCAACTTTTGAGTGAATTATGTTATTTACCCCTCATAGGAACTGATCTATGATTTACTATGTCATTCATTGAGATAGCCAAATGAAATGTTAAAAGGAACACCCTTCTAGGTCCCATAGAGCCTAAAGTGTAGAATATTTCATTCTTTGACTGAATCTTATCAATTGGCCATTCATTTTAAGTGTCTTGAATATAGGAGTTGGCTACTCTTTAGAGATTCCTTAGGTGTACTAGAAAAACACCAATAGGACCTATCTCTTTCCATTAAGTGAAAGACCCTAATTGAGTAAAAGAGACAACATTCCTTACAACCACAAAATATTTGGTTCATTCCACACCATCTCTAGAGGCTTCAATCTATGTGCATGATAATAGTGAGTCACAAAAGAAGTTTGAAGGATACACTACTAGTGGAGGTGGTGGTGCGGATCAAGGTGGTGGAGGTGGAGGAAATAATAGGAATAAGAATTATTATTCTAAAGATGATGAAAAATAAAAGAAAGGTGGTCATAGCAATGGAGAGGGAAAAGGAAAGGATAGAAATCAATCTGATAATCGAAAGGATGATGAGCCTAGAAATGTTCATAGGGATATAAACACTAGAATAACATTGCAAGTAGATAGGTATCAATAGATGTGCTTTGTGCTAGAATACCTAGCTATCCTAACCCATTCCTTGAAGATTTCAAGCATGCTCTAGTTAGATTCTCTAGAAATAATGTAGTCATGAAGATCATCTCAAATCATTTTCCAACATCATGGATGAATTTGAGGTAAAGGAAAAGGATTTCATGATGAAATTATTCATGTATTCATTGACCACCAATGCTAGGGAGTGGTATTAGAGTTTTTCTACTAAAAGTATTGACTCTTGGGAAGAATTTTAAAGGTTGTTTAGAGAGAAATATGGGGATAGGGAAAATTTAGGTATTTGTTGAACCAATTCAATAACATTGTTAAAGGTTCCAATCAGTTTGTCATTGATTTTAATACAAGGTTCCAAAAGGATAGGAAAAGGTTGCCTCCCCATTTACAATTGAGTGACAATGTGTGCTTGGTAACTTAATAGAATACTTTTGATGTGAAGATGAGTTAATGTTTACTTGATAAGAATCCTCAATCATTGACAAAATCTTACAAGATGGCTTAACATATTGATAACATTAGTCGAGCAACTAGTAAAGTTGGAAGAAGAGATGATGCATAGATTCTTAGAAATCCAAAAAGGGAGGATAAAAATTTTGCTGCTAAAGTAGGCACTCTTGAAGATAAGTTTGATAACTTAATGAAAATTGTGAATGATAGGATTTTAAGGCAAGAAAAGGTTGATTCAAACAATTATCATATGAATGAAAGACCTCCTCGACTACAAGATCAACCCTATAATACAAAATGGTATAATGGGAAGTTTGTCAATAATAACTAGAGAAATACTCATAATAGGGTTCCCCTAGATTCTTTGTAGAAGAATATGGTAAAAAAAAATTATGACACCCCTTCTAATGTATGGTTTTCCAAACTCCTCATTCTCCTCACCAATGTGTGGTTGCACATATGGTTGAAGTTGAAGAAGATGTACATAAGGAATGTGATAAGTGAAATGAAGAGGATATTGATAAAAATATGATTATGCATGGTTTTGAATTGGATAACAATGAGTGATCATCTAATATGGAGTCTCATGAAATGGATGTAGAAAACCAAAGGAAAATTACGAGTATAAATCACCAGCAAGTTTTCTCAAATGAGGATGATGACAAAGATATTGAAGTATACAATTTGGAAGAAATTGAAGATGATCTGTCCCTAAGAATACCTTTAGATGAATAGATTGCAAGACATACTATGGCTTTGGGCACCCAAGCTAGAAGCTCATATCACCTAAGGAATCCAATAGTTGGTGGTGAACAAGGTAGTCCTACTAATCTTTTCATTAAGTAGTAGAATTCCAAAAGCAAAGAGAAAATGTCTAATGGAAAAGAAGAAGTAGTCAAAGATAAGGAAAATAAGGGAGATAAGATTTGGGCCAAAAAGGAAAATAAACCAAAGAAAGATGAAATGTTAAAATCCCCTATTGTTAAGACAAAGATATAGAGGCAGAATCATGAAGTTATGAGAAAAGATGTCAAGCCTAGAGCTGAGACAACAAAAAATCAACATAAGGAGAGTAACAAAAAAAGGTATGCTCCCAATTGAATTTCCCAACTACACTCCTATTGATATGTTTCAAACACTTGTCCAAGTAAAAGTATTTATTCCCTTTCTTGAGATGATGAGAATATATGAACATAAAAAAAATGCAGTAGCCATTATCAATGGTGCTACTATAGCCTATAATGATTTAGTGGTGTCCACTCCACCCAAAGTGAGTGAGAAGGATAAGAAAGATAAATAGGTTGAGGGACTAATCACTGAGATCCCTCATATCTTCCTAGGAAATTTAGTAATTTCCTATCCTGGAAGGATAGACCCATTTTTCCTCACATTGATTGTTGAGGGAAATCTTCTAAAAAAATGTATTATTAATTTTGGAGCATCTAACAATATAATGCCAGCTAAGATCATGGAGGAATTAGGAATGAAAATTGAGAGCACTCATGGTAAGTGTTATGCTATGGATTTGAGGGAAGTTCTTATTGTTGTTGTGATCAATGAAATTCGTTATAGATTAGCTACATATTCTAAAAAAGGGTTTAAGATGAGTGTGATGGTAGTTGATATCTCACCCAATTATGGAATTCTACTATCTTGGAAGTTGAGTGCATCCATGGGAGGTAGTATGTAGTGTGACATGTCCTATGCCACTTACCTTATTGTTGGTAAGGATGTGCAAGTAGTATGAGAGCCAAAGGTGCCACATATGTTAGAACATGCTCCGAAAGATAATACAATCCTTTTCATAGGCATTGGAAATAGTGATTTTAAAGTGGAATAAGTACCAAGAAAAATTGATAGATGTCTGACACCTATAGATAATGAAGTTGTGAGATTATCTAACAAGGATGGACTTTGGAAAATGTAATTTTATGGTGTAGGTTCCAAGGAAGGATCTAGCACAGGAAATTGTTGGTCACCTAGTGGTAGTACATACAAATTCTCTTTCACTTTATCTTTTGTCTAAATGAATAATGTTATAGAATATAAAGCATTATTACTAGGATTAAGATTGGCTAAGAAGTATGGAAAAAATAAATTGATGGTAATCAGTGATTCTGAGCTTGTGATATGCCAGGTATGAGCCAAATATTCTTGCAAAAACAACAAATTGAAATAGTACAAAAATACTATCTAGGATTACATTGAGCACTTTGATTCTTTTGGAATTGACTGGATGGAAAGAGGACAAAATAGAGTGGCTAACTTACTTGCTAACATTGCATTAAGACCAAATGATGTAACTTTTGTAGATATCTCTAAGGTGGAGGTACATTCAAGGCCTTCCATTCCTGACAATGTACACAACTAGAAAAATTTCAATGACAATGAGGCATTCTCAAATTTTTGAAATGTATTGATGAATATGAATGTTAGGAGATTGATTTTGGTGGATTTTTTTTAAATGTAGATGGCATGGAATAGTATTTGAGAATGATGCAATCCTATTAAAGACAAACAAAATCCCCAAACGCCTTGTTACACTTGGAAGGGTCTTCAATAGTCAAGATAAAAGCAAGATTAAGAGGGTCAAACCACAATAGTGGTTTACAAATTTTATGAGGAAGGAAATTTCATTTTCTTCCTTTTCCCCAAACTCAATGGGTTGGGTCGAACTCAATGGTTTGATCGAACCACATTATATGTTTGACCAAACCCACAAACCTTAAACAAAAATAATCTTATTTAAAGGGGTTCGGTTGAACATGGGTTCGACCGAACCCCCTTAAATAAGACATTAAAAAAACATTGTCATTTTCAACTGTCATTTTTTGCTTTTTACTAGTTGCTTTCGTTGTGCTTGTGCATGCGGCAAACCGAGACTATGATCTACAAATGGCGAACAAACTGACTTCATCTCTCCGGCGAATGCAAACTCAACTTCGTCTCTCCAAAGTTCATCAACCCAATTTGCATATCGAGCACCAGGTATGTGAAATTCAAATTTTGTAGAGTTCAAAATGCATTTGTTTGTTAAATTTTGAAACCCTAAATGCGAAAATTTTCAAATTTATTTAATTGAAACTGCATTTTTTTGAAAGTTTCTAAAGCATTTTCAACATACACTATTTTTATTATACATTTCTACTCTGTCAAAAAATTAACATGCCTTATCTATGCTTCCACATTTTGCATACATTTTTACCAGGGCACCTCCAATTTATTTGAGGCATTATATCAAACAGTTCATTAAAAAATTTATTTGAGGTATTATATCAAACAATTCATGGTATTTTTTGATGGAGTATGATAGAAATAGTGTTTGCATTGTATGCACCCTATATCAAACAATTCATTAAAAAATTTATTTGAGGCATTCTATCAAACAATTCATGGTAATTTTTGATGGAGTGTGATAGAAATAGTGTTTCCATTGTATGCACCCTATATTGAACAGTTCATTAACAAATTTATTTGAGGCATTATATCAAAAACACTATTTATATCATACTCCGTTAAAAATACTATTGGAAATTTATTTGAGGCATTATATCAAACAATTCATTAACAAATTTATTTGACAAATTATATCAAATAGTTCATGATATAAAATTTCTAGGGTGCATACAATGGAAACTTGGATAAAATTCTTCATATTTTTCCTTTGAGTCTTATGACATTACTCCAAACATGGTTGGTGAACTAAATGTATGAATTGAAGAATAAATTTAGAGGAAAGAAACTAGATTGTTTGAATGAAATGCATAATAAAATAGTTCTATTAGGATTTAGAAGGAATGAAGGTATTATTAAATTTTCTAGTATTAGGAAAATATAAAAATATGTCCACTTTACTATATATATATATATATATTTAAAAATATTCTTCATATATCCATGTTAAAACTATTAAAAATTAAATTGCATAAATCAATTTTAAATTTGTATAAAGAAATAAATGACTTTGACTAAGAGCGAATATTTAAAATATAGCTATCCTCTTTGCAAAATCCAATTTGATTTGAGATATTTATGGACAAAAAATATGGATGAGCATGAGGTAAGTGAGAAATAATAACCTTAATTTATATATTCCCTCATCAAATAATTTCATGTTTAAAGAGTTTCTTAAGGCATATACAATTATGAAAAACTATTATATACTTGAACATATAACTATATTAAAGTATATCATGACTAAATTGAAAAGATAAAGATAAATCACTAAAAACACATACATAAATCATAGAAGAAAATTGATTAATATAAGGAGATTCAAGTGGTTGTATAATTTTTTCCAAGGAGTGGAAGAGGTTAAGAAGGAACTGGTCATCAAATAAATATAATATTTTAAATACTTTAAAAAAAATGCATTTCTCCCTACTCTAAATTGAAATGGTATTCCTTCTAAGATGACAATAATTGAAAAAGAAGAAAATAATCACTATGAAGATCAAGTACCATTGATAAGTTTTAAGAGATCATATAAAATATTTAACAATAAAAGAAAAAAGAGAAAATAGTTAATGCTAAAGAAACAACTACAACCAAGCTACTATGTTATAATTTCTCCTCTTATGTAGTCTTCATTTCGCTATAAATTGTGGCCTCCTTGTACAAATTAGCTATTGATCATCATAGTGAAAAAAATTTAACATTTTGAAATGGTTAAACATTATTATTATTTTTATTTGTATAAGTATAATTATTATGAGTTCATTTCTCCTCTCCTACTCTTCCTAATAAGGTTCTATTTTACAAGCTCCTCATAGAAATGTTAGGGTTCTAACTTCTAAAAATTGAATAGTGTCAACTTAATCTCATTAGACAATGCCCCCCTAGTATTAATAGGGCCAATTTTTTATCTATCAAACTCGGCCATGTTTACATTGAATAAGAATTTGATACCTTTATCCTAATAGTTGAACTAAGATATCTTGGCTCTAATTTTAGTCATTTTATCTAAAAATTATTGGTGACATATCTATTCGTGTTTAGTTTTAATCATTTATTATTGAAATTAATTATTACAAGGAGATTCTTGAAGCTTGTATTCCATCCCCACCATTTTTATTCTAAATATTTGTCATTTTCTTTCAACTTAAAGTCTAAATTTTATCCTTAATGCTATACATATTTTTCTAGGATAACACATTGATTATATTTCACTAAATGTGTTCATGCATAGAAGAAAAACCTTCAATATATCTTTAAGATAACTTTGATACCATCAAGATAATCCCACCTTTCATTACATTAATATCAAGGTTAGCTAACCCTTCCTCTTTACATGCTTTTCAATTAGAGTATCCTCTAGTAAAAATAGAAACATTAATAGTGTGGTTATCAAAGAGTATTTAGGGATGCACACATCACTATTATTAATAAATTATAAGATTTTAAGAAATGTTTATGGAAGAAATAACTATCTAACTATTACATATTTTAAATAAAACCCGATCCTTTAAAATCTATCTTATTGCCATTTAATGAGTCAACTAGGTTCAAAATTATTTATATCTTATTCCCCCAAAATTCATCACCTTTACAACAAAACTTGGTTTCATCTAATTTATCTTATTTATTCTCAAATCATATTAAAATCACCACCTTAAACTCTAAGAAATATTTGGTAACTTATTTATTTTATCTTCATTTAGAAAGGGTGTGCAGGGGATTTAGAACCTTTTAAAATTTCTTTCAAAATAACTAGGAGTATTTTATTCATTGCCTTTCTTGTTGCTTTTAGGATTAGTGTTATGAATTTTGTGCCTTCATTCTTAAAAATTCTTATATCAACTCATTTAGCATTTCCATGATCTTTTTATATGGGAAAGGTCAACATACAATGAGTTAGACACTTTCCATTTTTTTTATTCCTTAATTAGTTCTTTCTAGGGAAACTTTTAGTCTTTTCGAACACCTTACAAAAATATGATAAATGTGTGATTATTTTTCTTTCCACTCTATAAATTGTTGATGTGCTTGGATATATAATTGAGATGATTCACTCATAATGTACAATGATAAAAATTTAGTATATATGAAAGAAATATTTTCGAGACATGTCAAACTACCATTCTACATAACTCTCACATGGAAATAAGAATATTATTTTATTTTAACTAAAGAAATTGTGTGTACTCTATCTTGAAAATTACTAATTAATTTTTAATTATATACTTATAATTTAAAATAAGAGCATCCTTTGTAACATGGAATAGATAGGTTAATTTTAATGAAATAAAATATTTTTTATATTAAGAAAAATTTACAAATATATGGAACTCATACATTGAGAAATTGACTAAGATGTAACTGTATGAGAATTAAGATGCTCAAATAATTTATATACCTTCTTTCAATAATTAACATTAGAAATTAATACTTGACTCATATTGTATACCCACCTCTCAATGGTCTTGGAATGGATACATTTAGATGGAGAAGGATTTCAAAAGGCTCATGGTACTTGTGGACCCCTCAAAGGCATGATATATAACACATGAAATTTATTTATGAAATTTAGTTTTTTATTGTTGGCTTCTAGTATGAATGTTATCTATAACCTATGGAATTCTTAGTTGAGACTCTCAATCTTCCATTGTTCATTTCTAGTGTGATTATACAATATGCTCACCAAACTATATTAATTTCTAATGTTAATTATTCAAAGAAGGTTTTGTTTCTTAAGAAGAGACCTATGTTCACATATTCCAAGGCATGTTATTATCCACAATGCATGAAACTTCTTCACATCTCTACCAAGTTCTAAACAAATACAGATATGCCATTTCCATGGAGGAGATTGATGATTTAAAAAGAAAATATCATGCCATTTCTTTATTGAGAAGTCATGTTTGCATTCATGATTTGCAACTTTCATCTTCATCCAAAAAGAATTTTTTTTATCGTTATGTGCCTGATATTAAAACAAATCTAAACCTTCATTTGAGCATGATCGCCAACACAAAGGTAAATGAGTGGAAACAAAAGAAATCTCGGTTAATGGATTTCAGCATGTTGGTGGAAAATCTGCATCTTTTTGAAAGTGGCTTCCTAGCTTATCAGTCTTATGTTTAGTAAGGTTTTTTAATCTCCATTGTGTTATGTATTCAGTTCACGGGTATATCTAGTATGATGTCTTCTTTTGGGTATTTTGGGTGCATAAGAGAATGTGCATATGTACTGATGTATTCAACTAATGTGCTTTTGTAACATTGTAATTAGACAATTGGTCATTTGTACTAGGACCTCACTAGTCTTTTTGATATTTTGTAAAATTTGTTACTTTGACTGCAACTGGAGGTTTTCTTGCTGGTTTTTTCCCACCAGTATGTCCACCTGAACCAGCTATATGTAAAATATTATATATAAATAAAATTATAAGTGGTCTCCCACTTTTGCTTTAAAAAAAAAGTTCTTGTATATGTCCACATCTTTTTCCTTGACATAGTTGCTATTTCTTAAAGATTTCTTATGATTTTTCATAATATTGGTCAATACTTTACTATAAATATTCTATAGTCATGCTCTTAAATGTCATAAGAATATGTCATAAGAGGGTTTCATCTTATAAAGCTATAATAATATTATATGCATTTAGAACATCTTAGACACCTCCCTTGAAGCATTCAACAAATGCAAATAACTACCAACATAAAGTGAGATGCCTCATTTCCCAATATGAGGACAACAAAAATAAATCAATTGAATATTAGGATGCAAGGTTGACCCAACTTTCCCAATACTTGGCTAAGTTTATCATCTATTGAGGAGTGGATCCCAACAACAATTGTGCTTAGTGCTTACAGTTACTATCCAAGGAATACCTATTCATTTTTTCTTTATTGTACATGATGCCTAATGACTCCTCATCTCAAGTAAAATTGTGGAATGGATTTTATGCCCTCCCTATGACTAAATGGCTACAAGGAGGTGAATATGATATGGTGGAAAAAACCAAGATACAAGTTGGTTTAGTTCTCATAAACTCTAAAAATAATTGAATTCTATATCCTAACTAGAAATAACATGAGGTGTAGATCCCATTTTAGACAAAAATATTATTATATTGACTACTAGTTCACTTGGACCAACTAAAGAGATGGTGAACTAAGGGAAACTTATTTGTATTGATAGATTGAAACTTAGTTATTTCTCTTTCCATTGTCCCCTCTCCACAAAACACCCTTATTTAAGTAGATTCTATTAAACTTATCTCACATATCACCTCCCAAACCTCATACCTAATAATCTATCCTTCAAGCTCAACACTTCCCACCTCAATCAAATTGATCACCATGCTTTCCTAATATCCCTTTGGTTGATGTTCCTATACCTCATCAAAATAGTAAGTGGATACAATTGTGAAATCATGCAATTGAATCTATTGCACTACCTTACTATGATCTTACAATAAGAATATTGCTAGAAAAAGATCAGAATGGAAAAAAATATGGATCCAAATAGAAAAAAAAATTGTTTTGGCTTTAGACTTACTAATTTAACTTTTATACAATGAGTGGTTGCTTCCATTGAAATAAAACTTAGAAGATTTGAAATTAATTGTGGTAGAGGATCTCAATTAAGAGATAGGCTAAATTGGATGAAAGGATATAAGGGATACAAATTATTTTTTAATTATCTCGAACATATTTACATTCTCGAGAGTGGATAATATCTATCATTGATCAAGAGAGGTAGTTCCATGACAACTCTAATGATATTAAATCCATTTTCCTCCAACATTACAAATAATTTTTAATTGATCTAGTTGAAGGAGATCCACAAGATATAGTGAAAAATTATGGGCATAACAATTTTATTTTTTTTAACATATATAAAATGTATGGTTGGATTAGTGAGATATTTATAACAAGTATGCAATATGGTCAAACTTTATTAGATTTGATTCTTAATAAATTAGTTTTAACAATTCAATTTATAGATTTATGCAATCTATAAGTTTAAATAGTTTGATGGTATCTAAACTTTATACATATAAAAATATGATAAATGTCTGATTATTTTTCTTTCCAATCTATAATTTTTTGATGTTCTTGGCTATATAATTGAGGCGATTCACTCATATTTTAATGATAAAATTCATCCTCACATGGAGGATTTTATATTATATTCCATTAATTTCATCCTCTTTATGAGATTCTTATGGAATATTGATATTCTAGTGTGAATTCTTAATTTTAGACATATCTTAACTAGATAAATTTAGGTTCAATGAAGGGAATAGAACTTTTTTTTCACTTACATAATCCTATTTTGAAGTTCATTTATGTTAACAACTATTAGATTAAATATTTTTACCCCCAATTATTTTCAAATAATTTTATACTAGTCTTTGTATTCTTATTCCTTCTTTCATCGTTTCATTTAAAATTTGAACCATTTAAGGATGCTATGTTATAGATTATAGTTGTCTTCCAATTCTTTTTAAATTTTTAATGTTACGAAAATATTATTGATGAGTACATGAATTATTACAACTATTTTAGATTTGTATTCCCTTTATCTAAATATATTATTTACCAAAGTCTCATTGCTCTTTTAGGTGTACTGTATATATATTTAACATGGAAAATGCAGATCATGTTCCACCTGAACCAGATTATTTGTTTGCAAATACTAGTAATGAGATTAAAAAAATGAGATATTCATTAGAATGGGGTGCAAACCCAGGGATATATAGTGAACCATGCATGTTAATATTTCATAGTCTACAAAAACTAAAAGATGAACTTGAGAGGACTAGTGCATATTCCTCAAATAGAGTGACTGCTATTATTTCCCGCATGTAGGAAGACGTACATGGTGACGTTCCCCTTAAACAAATATAGGATAGTGTCACCAAAGAAATGATAAAAACCACTTGTTTTCCATTTTATCAAAATGTGGATAAGGTTAGGGGATACCAGGTCACTATATGTGTCGATCATGCTATGGCCTCATTGATCTACCCATGTTTTCTCATAGCACATGGTCTATACCCAAACAATGACCAGATTCCATTGTATGTTGTTCAACAGTTTTATGCTGAGGTCCATTTGGGCCTCAAAGTTAACTTCCTTGACATTCCACCATATGCTGGTCAGGGGCATCGCAAGATTGTTGATAGGCCCACCTATCATTGAGTAGATAGACCCACCAAAGAAATGATAAAAACCACTTGTTTTCCATTTTATCAAAATGTGGATAAGGTTAGGGGATACCACGTCACTATATGTGTCGATCATGCTATGGCCTCATTGATCTACCCATGTTTTCTCATAGCACATGGTCTATACCCAAACAATGACCAGATTCCATTGTATGTTGTTCAACAGTTTTATGCTGAGGTCCATTTGGGCCTCAAAGTTAACTTCCTCGACATTCCACCATATGCTGGTCAGGGGCATCGCAAGATTGTTGATAGGCCCACCTATCATTGAGTAGATAGACCACCCCTAGTGTTTAGGGTATTGGTTGGTGAGATGTCTCCTGCTCTTACCCTAGCTCTAGCCCCCATAGTAGATGAGGTTTTCATTGCTTCCCAAAAGGAAGCAATTGACATTATAGGTGACATTGTGGCTGCCACCACTAGGAAATTTTATGATCGTGTAGGTCAGTATTTGATGTCCAGACATTTCCAATCCACGCCATTTTCAGCATAGTGGACCACCATGGATCTTTTTGTAGTGGCCAATATCCCTACTCCTACATAGCTTGATGCACTTACATGAGATATGTCACGCATGACTCTGCATTGTTTGGCTGATGACCTGTTGGAGGAATATGCCAACATTGCATTAGACAATGGGATCGGTATAGAGCATGTTAGAGATCATTTGAGACATAGAGGTCATTTAGTTCCAGGATCCCATCACTCCCAGTCGAGCACTAGTGCACATTAGGATCCACCTATAGTTCATTCGACAGCTAGACAAACTATGGGTTTTACTAATATGTTGATTGGTTCTAGTTCATCATCACCGATGCCATCTTACCTTCATAGTCCTCTACATTCATCATTTCTGGCATGACCTGGGATAGATCAGATGGATGCATATGTTGATTTTTCACTTGACCATTTGGTGGATATGGTGGAAGTGACTGTTTTAGAGGACTTAGGTCTCCCGATATTAGATGATATTCATGTATGTGTTCATGTGCATGCTTCAATTCTTTTTTCATTATTTTTATTTTTTTTAAAATTGGATATTCATGTAAGTTGATATATATATGTATATATATTGTTACAAGTGGACATACCTCATATCACTCCTAGCCTTGGTTCAAATTGTGTGCATGATCGATGTGACTCTGTGGATGAATCTGCTGCTAGTGGACATGTGAGTTTTTCATTTTTATATAATCACATGTGTATATGTACATGCAATATTTATGTATGCATAGATCTAGATTGATATTTAAAAATACAAGTTCATTTAAAAATAACTTTCATAAAATTTATTTAATATAAATTATATGTATTTAACACATCCTGTACAAAATTTTATTTACAGGGCTCAGCACATCCATCAGACCAGGACTGTTCTCATTTAGATGGACATTCAACTAGGAGTAGACATTCATATTAGGCCATGCACACTATATTTTTTATCTTTACCACATGCATTTGCTTATACATGATGATCTTTAGTATTTGAGATTTGATGATCTCTAACTTACATTTGCTTATATGATATACATATATTTTCTTATTTGTTCATCTTTAGTATTCAACATTTGATGATCTTTAATTTACATTTTTCTTATATGATATGTACATATATTTTCTTATATGATATATACATACATTTTCCTCTTTGCTTATAATTTGTTATGTTTATATGTATTGAATCCCTTTACATGTATGTACATGTGTTTTCTTATGGTTTAAACATGTTTACACATAATATATGTATGCATTTTCTTTAAATATTCAATATACATACATGTATTCTTATTTTATGATCTCTTACAACTTACATTTCCTTATATTCAATCTACATTTGATCTCTAGTAGAATTTTAGGGCAATCAATACCACTTTATAATTAAGTTCATTCATGTTGATCACAATAAATATTTTTTTTAAAATGACTTAAGCAACATGAACCATTGAGTTGAGAACAAGATATAATATTTTTGACAAGTAACTTGAAATTCAATTCAAATATAATTAAGAAAATTCAATTCAAATTATACCTCCATTATACATTTTTGACAAGTACAACTTGAAATTCAATTTAAATATAATGAAGAAAATTTAATTCAAATTATACCTCTATTATACATTTTTGACAAGTAACTTGAAATTCAATTCAAATATAATTAAGAAAATTCAATTCAAATTATACCTCTAATATACATTTTTGACACTTTAACAAAATTCTAAAATTACTAGATATGTTGTGCATACCTATGAATTAAATAACAACAAACTCTAGAATGAAATAACTTGTTTGTTTACTACTTGACTCATTTAAACTAGGATCTAGTTATTCCATGTACACTAAAATAAATTTTTTCACATCCTGGATATGCATATAAATAGAAGCTTATTTTTCATTATTCTGGATATCAAATTGCAAGATTAATTGTCATTTATATCAATTCGAGCACAGATTTTGGAGAACTTTTTGAACATTTATCGAGGAAAATATTGGAGCTCGACAACTTCTCATTTTTATCAATCAAGGAAAAATTTGGAGGATAATTTAACTAAGTTGGTAGAGGACTTGTTTTGAGTCATCTTTAAGTTGAAGAAGAAAATGGGACAACAAAGAAAAAGAAAAAATGCATCTCAACGAAAATTGTCAAAAGAACATAAGAGGCATGAACAAAACTTGGAAAATTATCATAGAAAGAAACAAGGTACATGCTTGTTTCTTCTCTCTCTCACTCTCAAGTGTGTGTTTAAAATTGTATGTGCATACATTTTGCATTTGCTTTCTTATTAAAATTAGAAATGTTTAATGTATGACCATTTTTCAACTTACAATACCCCAACTTAAAATGTACTCTTAAACTAAAATATTGTACATTAAATCCTTTCCTACAAACCTTACACTTATCTTTTACCAATACCTTTTTTTAATGTTTTTATCATCACATTATCATTGTTGAGTATTGCATCTACACAATTTTCTCTTTACTTTGTTCATGAAGAAAATGATAGTGTACTTCAATACATGCTTATTTCTCCAATCAAACCTTAAATTTTCTTTCCCCCACTATGCCACTTTGATTTTCATAGTTTTCTCAGCCACATTAATTATTTTATGGCTTTACAGATTCCTATATATTCTAACTTTGCACTTTGAAAGAAACGATTATTTTTTCTTAATTATTCATGAAACTACACCTTCATGTACAATGAAGTAGCATTCTAATGTTGATATTTTGTGATCAATATCCCCTATCCAATCTACATTATTTTTTTGAATCATAACAACATTACAAAGTCCAAAGAAGGAAGCCACAAGGGGCCAAAACAACAAGAATTAATTCACACCCAAGAAGCACCTCATATCCTCAGCAACCCACTCCTCCAGAACAGGGGCCATATCAACAGGGAGATTGCCCCAATCATCCACAGACCAAGAATCAGGCTTTTCCGACGCCCATCTAGCCAGCCCATCAGCCACCCTATTCCACTCCCGTGGAATATGACGGAAAACAATGGACTCCAAGGTAGAGCACAGAGAAATAATCTGTTTGACAACCACAGCTAGCTGCCAATTCACATCCTCCAAATTTTGATTATTCAACATATCAATAACCACCTGAGAATCAGCTTCACAAACAATCCGCCGCCATCCAAGGGAAACCGCACGCTCAACCGCCAAGAGAATAGCGCTAGCCTCCATAAGATTATTAGTTTGCAAACCACGATACATAGAAAAGAAGAAAACCACCACTCCAAGGCTATCTCTACCAATACCACCAACCCCAGCATGCCCAGGGTTACCTCTAGAAGACCCATCAGTATTAATTTTCAACTCCCCTAGAGCAGGTGGGCACCAAAAGCCCTCACGAGCAACCCTCTCACGCCCACGCCTACGATGCACTTTACTCATAATACACTTCCCCCCTGTGGCAAGACCCAGGGAATTTACAACACCCAAGTCCCCAGGAGCAATCGGCACAGACAAGTCACACTTTGCAGTCAAAGTCTCCAGCAAAGCCCCAAGAATTCGCCTCCAAAGTTGCCCCACGAGCAATTTTTTATCCAAGAATATTCTTCTGTTACGTTCCAACCAGATTTGCCAAACAATCAAACTAGGACCAATGCTCCAAGCAATTTTAAGAAAAGAGGTTGTAGCAGGAGAAGAACCCTGTCTCTTCCAAAAATCCTCCAAAGAAGAGACATGGCAACACGGTAAGCTCCAAAGATTCCACTAGTGATGCCAGATAGTCTTAACAAAAGAGCACTGAAAAAATAGATGTGATAAGCATTCATCATGCTGACCACATAGAATGCACATGGAGGGGCCCTGGAACCCACGTTTGCAAAGATTATCCCAAGTAAGACACTTACCTTGAACCACGAGCCAAGAGAAAAAATTACACTTAGGCCAAGCAAATTTATTCCAAGCATGCTTCCACCAAGAAACCTGGGAGCTTCCAAAGACCTGTTTATCCAAAACCTGATAACCAGAGGCAACTGAAAATTTTCCTTTCAAGTCAGGTCCCCAAGCAAGCACATCAGCCCCTTGGAGAGAATTGCAGACACGACTCGATAAAATCTTAGCAAGCTCTTGACGATCCTCCACTGCACCACCAGGAGGCCAATCCAAGGGGCTCTTCCACCTAGACACAGAAATTTGACCCAAAGATTGTTGAGATTTAAAATCTGCCACATGACTCCAACCCGCCTCCACAAAAATCTGGCACAAATCTTGGAGATGGGGATGAGATGACACAATGGGTGGGTATCCATCCCAAGAATCATACCAGAAAAGAGCATCTCGACCCCCATTACAAATCCAAAAAAGTCCCTGTTTAACCAACTTGGCACCACGTTTAAGGGTACTCCAGATCACAGAGCCTTTCCCTTCCATACTAAACCTTGATACCTCCCTACTTTCTACTGCCCCCAAATATTTGAAGGTCAGAATTTTAGCCCAGCACATATGCTGTTGAGAGCACCAGCGCCAATACAACTTAGCAGCCAAGGCCTGCCCATTCAAATCAGCCCGCCGTAAACCAAGACCCCCCTCTTGCTTTGGCCTACAAACAACATCCCACTTCACAAGACTCCATTTTCTATGAAGAAGATTACCAGCCCACAGAAACTGACGAGACAATTTCTCGAAATCTCTAATAAAACTTGAAGGAGCAGAAAGAACAAAGCATTTATAAATAGGAAGAGCCTGGACCACCGACTTTAAAAGAGTCACTCTACCTGCTGAAGAAAGCCACCTGCAAGTCCAATGACTGACCAATCCTCGAAACTTATCAAGAGTCTCTTGCCAAAACCTTTTGGGGAGAGAGCGAACAGCAAGAGGGATTCCAAGATAGGAAAAAGGAAGCGAACCAATCTGAAACCGAAGGATACCAGCAATTCTCCTTTGAATACCTTTAGGAGTGTGGAAGAAATATATGAAGGACTTCCCCTCATTTATGCATTGCCTAGAAGCTGCCAAGTAACTGTCCAAAACACTGCGCCAATTGAGAGCCTCCTCAACCTTAGCCCTACCCATCAAGGCAGTATCATCTACAAATTGCAGATGAGACTGAGGGGGAATACCATCTCCCCAACTCCATCCCTGAAGCAATCCACTAGCAACCTGAGCACGAATGAGTCTTCCCAGGCCTTCCGCAAGGAGGATGAATAAGTAAGGAGATAGGGGATCTCCTTGCCTAAGGCCTCTAGAAGCACCAAACAAACAAGTGGGCTCACCATTGATAAGCACCGAAAAGGAGGAGGAAGTGACACAACTCCTAACCCATTCAATCCAACCCTCAGCAAAGCCAAAAGCTCCAAGGATTTTAAATAGAAAACTCCATTTAACACGATCATAAGCTTTAGCCATGTCTAACTTGATAAACATAGATTTATCTTTTGAGGATTCCATAGAATGGATGGCCTCAGCAGCAATAACTACCCCATCCATGATCTGTCTTCCAGCAACAAAACCCCCCTGCTCTTCAGAAATTAAGTCATCAAGCCAAGGCTTCAGCCTTTCTGCGATCAACTTAGTAATAATTTTATACACAACATTACATAGAGCTATAGGCCTAAACAAATCCAAGGAGTTAGCTCCCACCTTCTTAGGAATAAGAGCTAAAAATGTAGCATTTAGGGACTTCAACATTTGTTTATGCATAAAGGATTCTTGGACAACCTCTAAAAGGTCCAATTTAACCACTTCCCAGAACTCCTGAAAAAATTCAATGGGGAATCCATCAGGCCCAGGAGCTTTACCTTTCTTCATCTGGAATACAACCTTCTCAAGCTCCGACAAGGTAATAGGAGCAAGCAATGATTCATTCATTTCATTAGTCACCAGCTTCGGGATACAATCTAAAATTTTAGCTTCATCCTCCTCCGCAGGAGGCGAATCCTCAGAGAAAAGGGTAGAGAAATATCGAATGCATTCGGCTGAAATAGAGGCTGAAGAGGACAAAGATTCCCCATTAGGCAACAGAATAGAAGAAATAGCATTACCTTGTCTCCGATCCTTAACTGAGTTATGGAAGAAAGCAGTGTTTCGATCCCCAGCCTGGAGCCATTCAATACGAGACTTTTGTTTCCAAAAAATCTCTTCTCTTAACTCCCATTCCTCAAGCTCTTTTGTTGCAGCAACCTCTAATAAACTCAGCTCCTCTGAGAGGCCTTGATCTCGAATTTGTCTGGTAATTAGGTCTAGATTATCTCGCGCCTTTTGCTTTTCCTGAAATAAGTTACCAAAATGCTACCTATTCCATCTTTTCAATCTGTATTTAACATACTGGAGCCTCTTTGAGAAAGAGTACATGGCAGTGCCATATGCTGGCTTCCCCTGATCCCACCAACTAGGGAGCAAAACATGAAGAGATTCATCCCTAAGCCACATGAGTTGGAACTTAAAGGTCTGTCTAGCACACCGTTGAGGCACATCAACCACTAGCTTAATAGGCCAATGATCAGAACCACAACCATCCAAAATTTTAGAGCTTATCAACCACCTGTCCCCCACCCAAAAACTAGACACCAAAAATCTATCAAGTCTTTCAGAAATAGAGGCATCGCCAATTCTCCTATTATTCCAAGTAAAAAGACCATTGCCAGGTTTGATATCCACAAGATTCAAAGCAGAGATATTGTCCTGGAGCAATAATGCAGAAGCCTCCAACCTTGCAATACCACCTCGTTTTTCTGCAAGCTCCGTGATAGCATTAAAATCGCCTCCAATAATCCAAGGATGGTAGGGAAATAAGCTGCGAACTAAACGAATGTTGGACCACAAAAGTTGCTTTCCTTGCAACTCCACAGGCGCATACACATTGGAGAAGAGAGCAATTTCCCCTGACATAAAACAAGAGGCCACCATGGAAAGGGAGGACCTGAAAGACACCCACCAAAGGGGGCAAATCTTACGCGGGTTCCATAAACATGCCACCCCGCCAGAAGACCCTTGAGCACCAATGCATTGGCATCCACCATTCCCCCATAACTTAGGAACTAGATCCATCATACCCTCCACAGAGAGCTTAGTCTCCTGCAAAAAAAGAACATCAGGCGAATGACACCTAATCAAATCCCGAACAGCTTTTTGTCTAGGGCCACTGTTCAAGCCCCTAACATTCCAAGAGAGAACTATCATTTCGAGGGGCATGAAAAATGCGAATCCAGAGTCTTGACTGACCCTGACTCCACCAAAGTCTCCCCTATCATCTTAATCTTTTCCTCATCCTTCTTCCTTCCCAGCTTAGAAATTTTCTCCGGCCCCCCCTTCTTGAGAACTTTTTGCAGAACACCCAACTGAGAGGACGCCTTAATATTCTTCTTGCCCACCTCTGGACCAACTTTTTGCAAGAGGTGAACCTTATCTACACTATCTTTCACTACCTCAGCACTACCACCCAACTCAACCTGAACCTCCATTTGACGATCTGTCCCTAGAGCCGAAGTCCCATCAGTAAGCGGAGCCATAATCCCCTCTGAGTTGAGCAAAACCTGACTAGAATCTTTCCCAACCTCATCTAAGCATGGCACTCCCATACCCCCCTCCTGTTGGGGAGTAAGCATTGCCTCAACTAAAGGGCCATGCTGATCAATATCCAGAGTCCCATGATCTAGATCCAAAAATCCTGGGTTCACCTCCTGTTGACTAAGATCCTCTAGCACCTCAAACCTGTTGAAGGTGTCCTCCTCCTGCCTGTCCTTCAAAGTCCTTTTATGACCTTTATTTCTGTTTCGGCCTCTAACGGGAATAAATCCATCTTCCCTACCACCAGAACCCTGAATGGGGTCCTTGCCCTTATCCACCCTAGGTGGATTAGCTGAAGGTTGAGAAGAATGAGCCTCCAAAGGCTTGGCCTTTGGACATCTGCGCAGGAGGTGACCATACTCATGACAGAAATGACAACGGAAGGGGAGTGTTTCATAATCCAGCTGTTGCACCCATGAATAATCTCCTGCACTCACTTCTAACGAGTCTGGCAATGGCTTACTTAAATCAATTTCTACACAAAACCGGGCAAAAGTCATTACCTTTTTGAATTGTGTTTGCTGAGAAGAACCCACAGGTTTCCCCAGCTTCGAGGCTAATAGGCACAACACATCCTCTCGCCAGCATTCCACAGGGAGCCTTGGAAGACGGACCCAAACCGGAACCCGATTCGGAAGTTCCTCTGCCGGGTTGAAGCCAGCATGCCATGGCTTAATAAATAAGCCCACCTGGTTATAAAAATACGGGCCCCCTTCAAAAATCCTATTCCGATCAGCCAAACAATCAAAAGTAACCATGAAGTAGTTATTTGCCAGGAGGCGGATCTCCATCTCTCCCTCAGGCATCCATGTCTTTTGAGCCCACATCTCCAAGAATTGCAAAGAAATTTTCAAACCTAAGAATTTGCAATAAAGAGAATGTCGTGCATAATAATCAATGTCTTCAGCCAACATCTCCATTGGAATGACTACGCTCGGCCTCTCTTTACACCGTTCGAGGCACCCATTAATCTTCGGAATTCTAGGCCCCCCTACCGAGCCCATCTCGACTTTCTCAGGTTCCACCGAGAAAAGATTATTATCAAAAATCTTCGAACCCTGTGGAGAGGGTTTCGATCCAAAAGCAGAACGAAAGTCCATATTGGGACAAACCCTAGAAGATTCTCCAGTATCCATCAAAGAGCACACAACGCAAGATGAGCAAGCAAGGCCCAAATAAAACCAAGAGCCCTTCAAAGAAGGCACACTCCACTGGACACCAAGGTCGCAACCCCCCAACCCCAGAATACACACCTGCTGCAAAAGAAAAGAGCCTCCCCCCAAATAGCGTAAAAAAACCCACCCCCAAGAAGCTTCAGAGACGAAGAGAACAAATCCGACCCCCAACTACACATGCAACCACCAAAAGACCACATGCAGGCCGAGCCTAGATGGTTGCGGCCTCATGCAGCGCTTGCAGAGCCATCCTTCAATATTATTATCATATTTCAATATTATTTATTCTATCCAATCTACATTACAACATCTAATTAGCTTAATATTTTTCTAAGCTCCCATTGAATTTAATCTAATGATCAATAGTTCCTTAATATATATATATATCTATTAATAAATGCCCAATTCTAAGCTCTAGAATTATTTGAAAATTAGAACTCAAATTATACTTAAAGCCAATGCAATGTGAGGTTTTCTAGAGACTAACACATGTATACATCAAAACTCAAGCTATATGGTGCCAAGGAATAATTATTTTATTTTCATCACTTCAATGTTCTCAAATTGTTTTATGTTTTATGCTCTAGGGATTCCTCAAGCTGGAGTTGAGCCAAATCTAGATATTGGATAAAATGAATCCGTTGAAGAACACATGGACCTTAAAGTTAGGGAGGAGACCCAAGTTCAAACAGTGCTTGTTGGAGAGGGGTCAAGATCACTTCCTTCTACTAGTATGGATGAGCATATAAAACTAGCACACAAACTTCTCTCACTTATAGCATCATGTTTTATTAAAGTTTTTTTGCTTGCATACATAAAATTCACTTATATAACATCATCTCTCACTTTTGTTTGCAAAATATTTTGTGACATGTAGGAAGGGCTCAACAAGCATGAAATTTTTGTGCTCAAGTCAATCCAAATGTAGACATTGGATCAAATGAATCCACTCAAGAATGCATGGTCCTTGAAGATAGGGAGGAGGCACAGGTTCAAACAATGCATGTTGGAGAGGGTTCAGGATCACTTCCTCCTACTGGTATGGATGAGCATATAAAACTAGCTGAGAAGGTGAGGAAACAAATTTCTCATAGAAATTTAGTTCATTTACTTGAAATGGATATGGAGAAACTAAAATATTATGCTAACCAACCTTATAATAAGAGAAAGAGGTCAATGACTAAATTTGTAAATGGAATGATCAATCATCATTTCAATCATCTTGATACACTTGAAAAAACCCAATTGTTATCTTGTTTACTTCTTCGTGATGAGCTCAAAGAGTCATTACAATTGTTGGGTGTACATTTGGCATCAAATAAGAAGAAACACATGGGATTACAAAAGGATATTGTTCAAAATGTTTAAAAGGGTTTAGATTCCATTAGGAAAGGATCTCGATTAGTGGATAAGGCCACTACAAGAAGGGTGATGTTGACATCTATTATACATCAAGATATAGCAAGAAAAAGAAAAATGTCTACACTTTCAACTGAAATTGGTTATAGTAGAACCACATTGATAAAATATGAGAAAAAGAGAGATTTTGGATGAGATTTTAGAAGGAAATTAGGAAATTATGTGTAGAGCTCCCCATTCTGACAAGATTGAAGATGTTGTTGGGAACTTGGTCTCAGGTTTTTGGCATGATTAGACTCGTCCATCATCAAATACTAGGGATGTTATGAGACACAGGATTGGACCTAGTATTTATGAAAATCATATCAAACATTGGCTAGACATAACACAATTTGAGATGTATATAAACTTTTGTAATGCATATCATCATATAAAGATTGGGAAAACAATGTTTCAAAGGTTAAAGCCATTTATGTGAAGATAAACAAGTTTTTTGAAACTTGTTTTCATTATCATATTGAATTTGATCTCTACTATCAGGTGTTTCGAAAGATGAAAGAAGAAATATGTGGGTTTCAAAATGTAACTCCTAAATAGGAAAGTTTGTTCATAAAGTTTATATTATGTGATCATGAAAATGAACCTAAAATAAACTGTATAAAAGGAATTTGTGAGACATGTGGAAATTTGGCTAAATTTCCTTCAAGAATTGAGGATACTGACCTAACAAAGACAATAAATTGCAAGGGGTAAGTATTATTTTTAGAGAGTTTATTTGTTTCAATTTCTCATAGATTGTTACTTGGATTCTCTTTGATGTAATGTTTCATTGATCAAGTGTGGTTTATTAGTTATTCACATATTTTACTGACACAAGTACAAGTATGTAAAGTTGCAAACAAATTTTGGGAAAGAATCCACAAGGTTGAACTATGTAGAAGAGGAGATTCCCATTGGAGAATTTATGGAATATTTTCAAAAATTGATACAACCATACATACATCATTCCTTTTTTTCTAAGTGGCAAGCACAACAATTCCAATCATTGAGAGATACTTTCCCACGTAGAACAGTTCTATCAGTAGTTGAATTTGCACAAAATTACTCCTTTTACATCAAAAGGAGATTCAATCAGAGTATTAATTTTAAAAGTAGATCACTATTATGGTTCATGTGTGTTATCGACATGCATAATCAGAGTTGGATGGTGTTGAGAGTATAGATGAAGAATGATCCATTAAAAAATAATATCACTTTTATATTAGTGATGATAAATAGCATGAAACACTTTTTGTCCAACATTGCTTTACAATAATTTTTGAGAATTTGAGAAGCAGGGGTGTAAAATTTGAAAATCATTTTGTATGGTCAGATGGATGTGTTGCACAATTCAAATCTTCACGACCATTCTATGCACTTTGTAGATATCATAAAATCTACAAAATACCACATGTTTGGAGTTTTTTTGAGAGTGGGCATGGAAAGGGTGAGCATGATGGAGCAGGAGCTTGCATCAAACGAGCTTTAAGAAAGCATCAAATGAGTTATATAGAAGATTGTCTAGACAATGCACATGATTTTGTTGAATGATGCAATTAACACTTTGCATCAAATGTGGTCGGTGCATCTTCAAGAACAAACCAACACATTCCACATAGAGTGTTTTGGGAGATATCGAGTATGTATAAATTACATTAAATCAAAAATTTGAATTTATTTAAATTTAAAATATATATATACATATTTGTTCACATAAGTTTTTTGTTGTACATATGTATCTAGGTGTGGATAGAAGATCGATGCATGGATGCAAGAGGGTAGAAAAAACAAGATCTTTGCATTGTGTTAGGAGTTCAGATAGTTGCCATGGATGGATATTAGACACAAGGGATTACTCTTGTTTTTTCACTGAGTGCATTGAGGGAAACTATGATTATGCATGCAACAATCAAGAACTTGGATATGTTGGTAAATGGGATACGATGCCACTAGTTGTTTCAGAAACATATGATGAAAACGAGGAAGAAAGATTTGAAGACATTCCTTTGATTTCAATTAATTATGACCATATTTTAGGATTGGTTAGAAAAGGTACACATGTGTAAGTTTTAAGTAATTTAAATATTATATATATCTAGTTAATGATCTTTAGAGACATTTCTAATTTTTTTAGAATTTTTTTGTGTAAATTTGGTGTATAGGAGATGTTTTGTAGTCATAGCAGAGCTTGGAAATATCAAAGGTGTTAGCTATTATTTATTGTGTTGCACAGAAGAGAGGAATAGGCTAACAAAACCTAAAATAAGTGATGGAATGTCATTTCCCATAGGTGAGTTTGAATTTAAAATTTTATATACATTGTATTCACATGTACATATTACATTATAAACATTAAATATATATTGTACAAACCTTGAGCACAAAAATGTTGCACACGTTCATATGTCTTACCTTAGGTTCATGTTTACCATGTAGATTCTATTGTAGTGCAAGGGACATATCTAAAACAAGTCAAAGTTGTTCAGCATCGGATTCATTTTGTTGACTATCAACCTAATAACAAGGTATATCAATATAGTCACTTAATAATTGCTACCACTCTACATCTTCATGCAGTTCCACATGCACGTGGCCAAAGAAAATGGAGACTAGATAGTGATCATCATCAAAAAATTCTACATGTTATTGAAGAGCGGGCTGAACCAGAATCTTTGACTTAGATTGTATCCATGGTTTTCAAGTTCACTTGTAACCCTATACATGTTCAAATGAGAACTTATAGTAACTTGTACATAGTTGTAAATCATTTTGTGTAAATTACAATTATATGTACATATTTGTTCCATGGAAAATTCTTAAGTTCAAGAATCTTTGATAGCATCATCTCTCACTTTCTTTGGTTGCATGTAAACCCATATATATTCTTTCAATCCTTATTTGAAACGTAGTGAATTTTTTTTAAATCATTTTGCCTAAATTACAATTATATGTACATATTTGTTCCATGGAAAATTCTTAAGTTCTAGAATCTTTGATAGCGTCATCTCTCACTTTTTTTGGCTACATGTAAACCCACATATATGCTTTCAATCCTTATTTGAAACATAGTGAAGTTTTTTAAAATCATTTTTTCTAAATTACAATTATATACAACTTATATTTGTTTCATGGAATTCTTAAGTTCAAGAATCTTATATACACTTATATACAACTTATATAATTTGTTCCATCGAATTGTTCCATGGGAAACTATGTAAATTTTAAGATTAAGTATTATCTAATTATAAAATTATTGTACACATATATAAAACATAACTCAATGCAAATAAAAAATAAACCCTAACCCTTAAACCCTTAACCCTATAACCCTAAACCCTTGTACTCGGGTATGTGTAGGATCCTGATGGGCCAAAAAGTGGCAATATGATTGATATTTTTAGGGTATGTAGCTGATGACTTTTTTTTACCCAAAATTGATGAAATGAAAAGGGTATTTAAAGAATATTCTCAGATTTCCACCAATATAAATTATGCTTTACTTTGAATTTAATAAATAATTATTATTTAATTTCTATTTGAATTACGACTAAAGTCCTCATTGATAGGTTGATTGAAAAACATCTATAGCTTTCAAATAGTATCACATTTTTTTAATCCAAAATATGCATCACATTATATGATTCACATACTATAGGATTAAAAAAATAAAAATTCAATTTCATGAAGTTTTCACCAAGTTAAGGTGGTCAGACATGAGAGTTTTTATATTTTTTAAAAGTTCTAATAAAAAATTCATAATTAATTATTTACATGGAAAAAAATTACAAAAAAATGTGCATCACATCTGGACATGAGTCCTCTACTTATGTATAAAATATTATAAAAAATTATTATCATTTTATTGTG
>VDFB02331096.1:0-52825 GCA_007258455.2 Sequoia sempervirens | reverse complement strand
CTTGTACACCCCCTACACTTTATCTCTCTCCCACTCCCCCCCACTTTGTCTCAAGTCTCTCCCCCCTACCCCCTCTCCCCCTCTCCCCTCTACCCTTAACCCTTAAACCCTAAACCCTTCTACTCCCTACCCTCTATTTCTCTCCCACTCCCCCCCTCTCTCTCTTTCAAGTCTTTCCCTCCTACCCACTCTCCCTCTCGAGCTCCTCTATGCTTAACCCTTCAACCCTAGGACTCCCTACCCTTTATCTCTCCCCCACCCCCCCTTCTCTCCCTCCTTTTTCGTCTCTCCCTCCCACACCTCCCTCCCTCTCTCCCCTCTACCTTAATCCTAAACCCTAAACCCTTTTTATACCCCACCTCTTTATCTCTCTCCCACTCCCCTCTCTCTCAAGTATCTCCCTCCTACCCCCACTCTCCCTTTCTCTCCCACTCCCTCCATATCTCTCTCTCAAGTCATAATTTAAAAAGAATATCATTTATATTTATATTAATATTAAAAATTATTTTTTAATAGAGGGGGTTCAATTGAACATATTTAGAATGTTCAACCAAACCCCATTCAAATCTATTTTTTTATTGTATGTTAAATAGGTTCGGTCAAACAATGGTTCAGTCAAACCCACATTCGACCGAACATTATTTTTCTATTTGACCAAACAATTGTTTAACTGAACTCACTTTTTCTCACCCACGTCCTCTTAGGCACCAAAATTGCTAATAATTTTGCACTTTGAAGCTCGATTTGAGAATGAAAATGGAGGAGATATCAAAAACCCAACTGGTATCAAGTTACCCTCAAAACGAGCTATCCAACAAATATAATTTTAATATGTTTTGATTATATTATCTAGTTGTTTTTTAAGTTTTATTAAATAACAATTTTTCAACAAAACTCTCTATTCTACACATGCATAAAAATAGAAGATTATCAAAAAAAAATAAAAAAATGAGTGCACTAGATATTGGAGTACTTGATCCAACAAAAAAAAAGAAAGAATTTTGATACATACAATAAAAGTTATGTGTTATATGGTCACATTATGTCTGAATTGTGATTGATTTGACTTTGAAACTTGATTAAAGACAAAATATTGAATCAGAAACTATCTAACAAAGTGGAAGTAATAGATATCGGAGTTACAAATCAAAATTCGAAATAATTAGAATTTTATCTTTCAAGGAAAATAAGTTATGCGTTATATGGTGTGTGTCACTTTTTAAAAAAAAAATTGGAAAAAACCAATTTTCGTGGGAGATGGAAAAAGAAGTGCAATTTGATTCCAAAAATTTTGAAAAAAATGTTTTTAGAATCTAGAGACAAAATTTGACAAGACTGTATTTTGCATCATCTTCAAATTCATCATAGTTTAACCGCTATAGGTTCTTGAATGTGAAGATTTAGTTAAAAAAAAAATCAGTATCCAGTTTGGCCAAGAATTGTAAACCACTATTGTGGGATCACCATTGACAACTGCTACTCATCTACAAGACCTAGAGGAAGGAAATTTGGGGACTGAAAATACCCCTAGGATAGTGTATGTAGGAAGGAAAATGAAACCTAAGGTTAAGGCAATGTTAATCGCCTTACTGAGAAAATATAGACATGTCTTTGCTTGGTCATATAATCACCTAAAAGAATATAGGGAGATGTTATTTTAGTAGGAGATTCCTCTGAAGGAAAATGATAAGCCTTTTAGGAAGAAGAAAAGACCAATTAATCCTACTTTATCTCCCAAGATGCAAGAAGAGCTAGTAAAGTTAAGATAAGTTGGCATCATAAATCCCATCATACATTCCTTGTGGGTGTCCAATTTGGTGCCAATTAGAAAAATAAATGGTGATATAAGGTTGTGCATGGAATTTATAAATCTGAATATATCCTCATTAAAGGGAAACTATCCATTACCAAACATGGAAGCCATGCTACAAAAGGTAGCTAGCTCTGAGTTGTTATCAATGATGGATGGATTTTTCAGTTATAACCAAGTGAAAGTAAAGGAGTCTAAGCAGTATATGACTGCATTCACTAGTCCATGGGGAACCTATGTGTATGTAAGGATGTTATTTGGTTTAAAAAATGTGGGTTCCACCTTCCAAAGGGATATGGATGTGGACTTTTTCATTTTATTGACTTATTCATGGCTATATATCAAGATGACTTAACTTGATAGCCTACTCCAAGAAAGAGGAAGATCATTGCATACACTTGGAGAGGGTATTTTTTAGGTCTTTAAGTATGGGATCTCACTGAATCTAAATAAATATGTTTTTGGGGTCATTGAAGGTAAACTACTACGATACGTTGTGCCGAAAGATGGAGTGAGGATTGACCTTGAAAGGGTGGCAACCATAGATAATATCCCTCAACCAAAGAATGTTAAAGGAATTTAGTCATTCTTTAGAAAAATCAATTTCTTGAGGAGATTTGTGACTAACTTTGTAGAAATCATAAGACCAGTCTCTAAGATGTTGAAGAAGGGAGAGAAGGTGGTTTTGAGTGAGGATTTAGTTAGGCATTCAAGAAAATTAAACGAGCTATTAAGGAAGCTCTATTTTTGAAATCTCCAAATTTCTCTAAACCAATGCTCATTTTCTCCTTTGCTTCATTCCATACTATTGTTGTTGTCTTACTACAGAAAAAATGAGGGGGGCTATGGAAAACCCATTGCATTCCTTAGCAAATTTTTGTGGGTTGCAAAGCTTAAGTATGATATAATTGAAAAACAAGCATATGCTCTAGTCAAGGTTGTGAAGAATTTTAGGTTTTACTTCATGGGGGATACTGTAATAGCTTTTGTACCCAGTGCTGCTATGAAATATATCTTCACTAAGCAAGAAATTATAGGCAAAAGATGTAGATGGATCAACAGGATCGAAGAATTCAACATTGATGTCCAGATTACCAAGTTAGTGAGAGGGTAGGGCCTAGCCAAATTGATGGAAAAAACTAATTTGGATGCTAATTAGGTTAATCACATAGAGACTATTGATGTTGCACCTATTTGTGATAATCAAACATGTGGTTGGTATAGAAGAATTGTCCAATATTTACAAACTTTGCAATGTCCTACATATATGGTTGACAATGACAAGAGCACTAAAGTTTCATGCCATTAAGTATGTAATTATTGAAAATGAACTGTGGTGGAGAAGCCATGATTGACAATAGAACACTAAAGTTGCATTCCATAAAGTATGTAATTATTGAAAATGAACTGTGGTGGAGAAGCCATGATTGACAATAGAACACTAAAGTTGCATTCCATAAAGTATGTGATTATTCAAAATCAACTATGGTGGAGAAGCCATGATGGTGTATTATGAAATGCGTGGATGGAAAATATGCATTAGAAATCTTGTAGGAAATGCACAATGGAGTATGTGGTGGCCATTACATGGAAAATACCATTGCTCATAAGATCTTGAGGGCAGGATTCTAGTGGCCTAATGTTTTTTGGGGATGCCCACAAGTTTTTTAAGACTTGTGATTCTTGTCAAATATTTGCAAGAAAATTGAAGTTTTTAGTGAATTTACCACTTATGCCTATTTTTGTTCAAGCTTCTTTCCAAAAATGCAGGATTAACTTCATTGGTGAAATACCAAAAAAGTCTAGTGGAGGGCACTCATGGATCCTTTTTCTCCACTGACTATTTCGCAAAATGGATAGAAACAATACCAATAAGAAAAGAAACAAGAAAAGTGGTGGTGGACTTCCTATTGAATAATATTCTAATCAAGTTTGGAATCCTAGAGAAGATCATTTCATATAACGCTATGTCTTTCAAATCAGAGGAATTCAAGGATTTTTGTGAAAAACATGGCATACAAATTTCTTATTCTTCACCTTACCATCCTCAAGGAAATGGTCAGGTTGAGTCTAGTAATAAGAGCTTAATGAAAATCACCAAAAAAGTGATAGAGAAGAACAAGAAAGCTTGGGATTCAAAGCTAAAGATGGCACTTTGGGAAAATAGGGTCACTGTGAAGAAGGCCATTAGTTATTCACCATTTGGTTTGGTGTGTGGTTGGGATACTAGGCTACCACAAAATAACTTGCTAAAGATGTATAAGTTTGTTCAAGAATATGATGAGGATATATGTGATGATATGCAGCAAAAAATTGATAATCTAGTACAACTAGATGAAACTAGAAGAGAAGCTCATGCCAAAAATGTAAAACTGTAGTTGCAAGTCAAGCACTTGCATGACAAGAGAGCTTCCCCTAGAAAATTTTAGGTGAATAGTATGGTACTAGCCTAGAATGCAAGGGCTCAAGATAAGGGTAAGCATGAAAATTTTCAAGCATTATGGCTAGGCCCTTATCTGATAGCTAGTACACATGAAGATGATTCATATTTCCTCCAAAGCTTGACAAGTGAACCTTTTGAATTGTTAGTACATGGATAGTTCTTAAAGCCATACTTCTCCTAAGTATGTTATGATTCCATGTACATTGTTGGTTCTGTACATTTTTTATATAGGTGAGTTTGCTTTGGTTATGTTCAATTTTGTCTTCCTGCCTAGTCCAGGTAGTTCCCTAGTTTTTTTTTTCATGTTTTGGCTAGTTTGCTTCAACCTAAGATTCTAGGATCTCTCCATGCCTATGAGAGACATGCATCCCTAGTCAAATCCACTAATGCAACCCCTAAAATTTTCATGTTCCATCTCAATATCTTGTTAAATTTTGAAGTTAGGTCTGTATCTAAGGGCTTATGGTTTTTCTCTACTATAATGTTCAAGAGTTTTATGTTATCTAGGACCCTTCTTAAAAAAACCTTGGGCTTATATCCTTTCCAAGGTTCTAAATTTTTGTTGACTGCTCACAACTAGTTCCCAGTCTTTTAAGTCACATCTCATGCCATCAGAATCCATGAAATAACTGGCCCTATGGTCTAGTTTTATCATTTGTCATATGTTTGGCCATTATTTTAATTTTCCAAAGTTGAGCTAAATATTTTGTGCTAAAATCATTTGAACCTTAACTCATTAATCCAATGGGTTTTGGTCCCATCGACCTAGTTAGGTCCCCTTCTTAAAATTGACAATTTTTGCATGTGTAGATATGAAAATCCATGATGAAAATTTGATCATCATTCAAGAAAATCATCACCATTCCCCATGCACCCATTCTATCTCATTTCCTATTATTTTATTATCACATGCTAGTGGGTGTAAGCCATGTGTTTTGTGCATTGGCAGGCCCAGTTTCTTTGTTAAAGATTGTGGGTAGTACTAAAAGGAAATCAATTGTGGTGAATGAATGTGGTTGCTACATCTTGGCCACCCCTTGCCACCCTATTAATTTTTATTTTCCAATAAAATAATGACACGGGCTAATGGGTGATTGCCGCATGTCATTTCCAACTGTGGGCCGAGTGTTCCAAGCAGTCAGCAAGTGGAGCTTGAAGAGAATCAATAGTTGATAGTGGGTGATGTTGGTCAATCTTGAATACTCCCTACTTTCCCTTATGGGTCCCACCCCTAATGCCTATTTCTCAATGGGGAGGTAGGCAATTTCCAAGTGGAATAACCTTGAGGGCATGGATAACATTGGAATAATGGTGAATATTAATCAAATATTCTAGCATGGGGCATGGGCAATAAAGTGTGTGCTACTAAAAGAAGGTATAATGCACATGTTTGAGATCTTTTAATTTGGGTTGTTGCTTATGTCAGAAGAATAAGGCTAGGGGAAATTGGTCTTAGATTAAAGACTGAGTACATCAAGGTTGTGAGATTTAATCTTAGCCCTTCCCTATCTCCCCACTAATGAAAGTTGAACATGGGTTAAGACTTACAGGGGCGAGGGGGAGAAGACACATGGATTCTGGTTGTAACAACAAAGTGATGGTGGAGCTCGTAGATCACCAGCAAGTAGTTTCACATGGTTTTATGTCATTTGATGAGTATTGTAGCTGTGCATAGTTAGATTTATCAAATCAATCTGACTAAATCTAGATCGTCCATTAATTAACAAACTCGCATGAGAAATGGCTAGCATTCAAAACTTTGATTAAGGGAAAGTGATTCATTCTAGTTCATGCGAGATAGCCTTAATAGTACAAAGGATGTCGAGCTACCATGGTAGGAGGTTGCATAGCTATTGAAACCTATCTTGAAAGCATAATTGAACAATGTGAAGGATTTTCTACTCACTTGGAGAGGTCGTGCTATGGTTTTTAGGCTTGTTTGATGTCTAGGATAGGGTTATCAACTTGAAAAAGAACCAATAAGTAAATTGCTTCCCATTAGAATTATTGATAAATTTTGGTTTCCCAAACCTTTTGACTCATTTAGGGTTTTCTTGCTTCTGTATTTTAAGGTTTGACATTCGTAAGAGAGAATTTTTGGGTCCTACATTATTGTAATCCATGTCAAACCATTATTTGAGCCATAAGTCTTGTTCCAAGAAACCAAAAACCCTACTTTGTAATAATTTTGTGTCATGGTTCCCAAAGCACAATCAAAAGAATCTTTGTCTAAAGGGGAAGCTTCTACTCCCAAAATATTTTGAGTAAAGACCTTAGTGACCAGTTGCCACTCTTGAGTAGTGAAAAACCTAAGGTTCAATTGCTTCTCGAAGGTCCACAAGTAGCTTTTAGGGTTTGATTTACAAGAACAGTTCTATTAAGGACGCCAAGTTACCTTATACTAGGTGTGAATTATTCTTTGGTTGGTTCAGAAATAGAAACATTGGTATTCTAGAGGGTAACTCCTATAATTGTGACCTATGGAAGCTCATTTTACCTAATGTTGACATGGATGTTGAATTGCTTAAAGTTGTAGCTGCCAATTATGATCTAGTTAAAAGTAATATAAGAACATATGATGGGGAGGAAAAGGTTAAAATTACCAAGGATAAATTTTATTATGTCTTCAAACTCACCAGGTGGAGTGATGAAATTCCTAAAATCAATGAAAAAATTCTTAAGGAGAAATATGATAAGACTAAGATTGCATTCAGAGTCCACATACTACCAAGATACTTAGCAAAAATTGAGGGTTGAAGGATTACATTAGAGAAATTTGATAATGACCCTTTCCCTACTAGTTATTTTTTTTCCTACTTCCAAAAACCTTTTACTCCATCTACTAGATAATTGGTTATGATCATGTCATATGAATGCCTATCGCATGGATGTAAATGGTAGCCCATATTCAGAACCCCCAATATTGCACAATATATGACTATATGGGGTTTCTTGTAGAAAGAATTTATGAGGGTTTAATAACGTTGAAGAAAGGTGTAGATGGAGTAAGGTATAGCTGGTACTCATTGTTGATGCATATGTTTCTATTCAAAGGCACATATTACTTTGGGAAATATATGACTTTGGATAGGAACGAGGGTACCTTGGTTTTTTCTATTCAGTGTTGGACTACTATCCTTGACAAGGGTGACAAGACATATGACTATGTGGCATTTTAGAACTTGTTTGCTTTAGAATTAAATAGATCCATGGTTGTGAATATACCTAGGATTCCCATAGCCTTGCATGAATTCATGAAACCCAAGGAAAGAAGGTCTAATCTAGGAGTTGATCACAATTGGGGATATGTTATCCCATATCCTAATTACATTGTTTTAAGAGTGTATGGTTTCACTGTTGTACCTGACCTGCTACCAAAATATGTGCCAGAGATAATTTGTTTCCTTGAGGTAATATGGCAATTGAGAAGTGTGGAAAATGATGCTTCTTTGATTTTGTGAGGTTGGAATAAGATACTTGATATAGTCAAAGACTGTCACATGCAACAAGCAGTGGAGAGGATTAGGTATGATCCTAAAATTTTCATGGCCTGGTTGAAGGAAAGGAACAAGAGCTACAAATTTGTGCACATTTTCCAATTCCTAAAGGATGTGATAAGAAATGTGTTTGATATTTTGGATTAAAAAAAAATAAAATCAATGTGGATTTATTTCAATAAAATGAAGAGAAAGATAAAGAGGTTAAAAAACTGATTTCAATATTCTTCCAGAGATTGAAAATGTAATGCAAAAGGTGGAACATGTATCCCAAAATTTTGAGATAGTAGTACACCATCTTGAAAGTGAAGGGGTGATTCAAGATAAGGGGAAATCCCCCATTGAACAAGAACAAGGTGGAGGAGAAGTCCCTATTTAGGAAGATAAATCTACATCTCAGGCCCCTGAAGAACCAATAATAATGTTCTTTGTAAGGAGAAAGAGTAATGCAAATAAAAATGATGCAATTACCGCTCCCTCCCAACAAGAAGAGAAAATACCTCTTTCTCCTATGCAAAAAATACTACCACCATATCCTCTAAGGCCAACAAAGCTTGAAATTATTGATATTGATGTTGCACCATTGCGTGCATCACCACCAAAAGATCAACTATTGAAGAAGTAGAAGGTTGAAGTAACTAGTTTGGTGGACTATGTTGATGAAGAATTTGATGATGACATTTGGGTATCAGAGTAGGAAATGCAAGAAGGAATTCTCACCACACCGACAATGATGGAAACACAATAATTAAATATGAGGTTGAGGGAATATGAACTCATTGGGTTTAATGGTAAATATGATAATCGAGTGGAAGCATGCATAATTTTTTTGGATGATGAATCATTTATAAAGTCACAAGATTTTATGGAGTTTGCAGACAAGGCTAAGAGAGATGAATATTTCAGCAACCTATCCAAAGGAAGAAGTCTTCATCTAGATTTTATTGATGCTACCCTCCAAGGAAAGGTTTTGAATGAAATGAGAGCTAAGTTCCAAAGGATGATTGCAAAGGAGGATAGAGAGTTGGTAAGAAATAGTGGTGTTTTATTACTTCTAGAGTGGGATTTACCTTCTACCATAGCCTTTGACAAAATAAAGAGATGTGAGAGACCTCTCTACAATTCAAAAGAAGATGTTGCAATTGCATTGTAGGGGTTTTCGTTTAGTGAACAATGGGATGCATTAACCATCTGGTCTCTAGCCCTAAGTACAATGAAGCCTCACATTGTTGAGCCTACACCTAACTACAATGGAGGCCTAATAATAAAGAGAGTATCATAAACATCAGCTATAGAGGTAGCAAATATGTCAATACATGTTGCACAATTCACAAGGGCCACTGTAGAATCTATAAATGTAGAAAAGGAGAAGTTGAGGACATACCAAAAAAATTTGTTAGTTGACTATAGAAATCTTGAACAAAAAAATATGTAGCTACAAACACAAGTAGAATTATTGGATGAGAATTTGCAAAGTTTCCAGTTGGGAAAGCATAAGCAGACTAGTGCTAACTCCTCTACCACTTCACAAGAAGTTGCACCCCCTGAATTTACCTTTGAAGTAAGATCCTCATGGGAAATTGTTCCATACAACATGGGAAGTGTGCCTATTTCAATATTAGAGCCTAGTATATCAAAAATGCCAAAGAATGAGGAAGATATCAGCAGGGAGGAGTTGCACAAGTAGTTAAATGAGTATAAAGGAAAGTGTGATAATCATGACAGGGAAGTTTTTAGCAACAATATGGAGATTATCACTATAGTCTTGAAGCATCTGAATAGAGTGGTGAATAATAGATTGAATAGTATTCATTATAACTATTCATCCATGGTGGATGCTATAAATAATTTTGACAATTTAAAGGAAAGAGCTATTCCACTTATGGAAACATGGATCCATAGAATGAAGGAACTAAGATTGATTTCAATTTGAGCTAAACAAGATGCTAACCCCATTGAAAATTTTAAGCCCACTCATTCTCTTGTGGGTAAAATTGAGGAGTACAGGGGAAAATTTGAACCTTTGGAAGTCAAAATAATGGAATTGGTAATTTCCTTTCATAAATCGCAACATAGTCTCCTACCATCCATTCTAAGGGATGATGGTACCATAAAAACCTTGGAGGATTGGAGAGATGAAACTAGTAAAACCGTTTCAAAGAAGGCAGTTTCAATTTGTCAAAAATATGACATGGGTACACTAAAAATAAATATGGATATGTTGTCTCATGCAAAGATTGTCTCATCAGAATTTGATACAGAGGCCAATCAAATTTTTACCAAGTATTTACCTTATAGAGAAAAGTCTGATGAGGTCATGAATTTTAACTGGCCTACTGAAGAGGAATTCCTAGAATCAAGAGACAAATATTTGGAGGGGCTAGTGGATTAATATTAAATGGCAAGGGTGGTGATTTGAAATTTTTGACTTTGAAGTCTGTAATCATGATGAATAATGTATAAGTGAAAATGCATTGCATAGCCTAGATTTAGTATAGATTAGTCTTTTACTAAAGCATATAAAATATAGTGCATTTATTTAAATTAAATTAATGATAGGTCTGCTGATGTGGACATATTCTTTGTCTTTTCCTTTTGTTTCTTTCATGCTTTCTATCTTTTTCACTTTGTGTGTGTGGGAAATTTTTTTTATGAAACTATTTGAAAAGGCCTTATGAAAGGTGGGACCAAATCTCTAACAATGAATGACGACTGCTCTTATTTTCACACATGTTTCAAACCACCTACGAATGTATAGTAACTAAAAAATGGAATATATGTTGTAGTGGTTCAATAGTGTATTGACAAGTGTAATTTATGGACTAGGGATTGTTTTTCTCCTTTGTTTCTAAAGGAAGGAATTCAAGAAAAGCAAGTTGGGGTTTGTTGTATTGCAATTGACATAGTGAATTGTTAACAAAGAATATGAACCATGTTTTGTGTTTTATCTTAGGTTTTGAGGCTATTTTTATGTATGTAATTTTGATAACAAAGATATCAAATACAATCTGAGCAATGCCAATTTCATGTCCATCTTCTCTCCTCCATACTTTTTCTATGAGTTATGAAAGATATAATCAAGGATTGTTTTGTTCATTTCCGTTTGATTTCTAATGGATGTTTAGTTTCATTCTTTCTTGTTAATTCAAAAGATTAATACAAATTCTTGGGTGAAATTGTTAAATCATATGAATTATGTGCTAGGATATCTTTAAGAAGTGGTCATCGAGAATGTTATCTGGAAATGTTGTAATGCAATTTTTTCTGAAGCTTATATGTTGCTATGTATAAGAATTGGTATTAGGTTGCATAGGTAAAGATTGACTCTGTGTTTAGTATTAGGCAGTGGTTCAAGAAAACTTTTCATAATTCATTTTTTTTGGGTTACATCATTAGCAAATAACTCTTTATTAACAAAATTTTGAATGAATACCACTATAGTTATTTTGTGATGTTTCATTATTATCATGCTCCAAGTGTAGGGTATTGTTAAAAGAACCTACAAACTTTTTGATACACTATGTTGTTGAGTAATTATATTAGAATTACATGTTGTTTACAATGTATTAAAATAGTAGTCATATTAATTCTTGAGTGTACATTGTGGGATTACCCTCCCGGGTTTCACAGAAACACAAAGCACAGGAGTAGAAGTTTTGCATCTTTTACTCATTGTTTGGAAAATCCCTTTATATTTCTAATTATTGGAAATGGAAAAGTTCATAGGTAATTCTAAAGATCAGCTTGGTTCTTAAAAAAACAACCAACAAAAATCACACTAAAGTATCCAACCACACAATCAAGAGGGGTTCCCATGTATGAATGCTAGTAAGATAGGATGAAATTAACCAAGAGAGTGGCCAAGCCCCCAGGATCAAGATCCTATAGTAAACCAACATAGGCAAAAAGGAACACACTTGTGGATGATAGATGAAGCCATAACCAGATCGTAAACATAGACCATAAAAGATAAAAAAGGAAAAATTGCAACAGATCAAGCTTCAACTAGTCATCCAATGTGGTGGACTGAGTCTAGGCTATTTGTCCAAAAAAGGGTTTACTAGTGAAACATTTTGACTACTATGCAAACAAAACACATGGTCAGAAGGGCTAGTGAAGCTATTTGTTCACTAGGTGAGCCCCGAAAAGTCCATATCAATATCATACCCCCATGACTATGATAAGGATGAAAATAAAATGCATGCTCATAAGGACTAGTGAAGCTAGTTGTTCACTAGGTGAGCCCCAGCGGACCATATAAAAGACATACCTCCATGAATTTAATAAGGTAAATAAATACATACTCACAAGGGCTAGCAAAGCTAGTTGTTCACTAGGTGAGCCCCAAGGGACCATATCAAATCCATACCTCCATGAAATTAATAAGGTACAAAAAGAAAATGCAACAAGGAAGAGAGATGAACGAAATAATTTTTCTTAGTTCATGTGACATTTTAATCTTAGGGGGCATTTTTTTTAATGTCTCCAAGAGAGGACCAATCAAAGGATAAAATACTCACAACTTAGGGAATGAACTATGTTACATCACCACTAAAATGAATGTTATATGTTAAGGTAGATCAATCTCTTGAAGGACATTAATCCCAATATCACCAAAAAGAGAAAAATGCATTGCCTGAAGCAAGAAAATCACATCAAGGAACATGGAAAATAAAAGTACAAATTAAATCATGCCAAAATAATGCCAACGTATGCCCTCACTTTAAATAAATTTCTAACACCATGTTGCGAGAAATTACTTTAAAGTAGCCAAAAATGAAAAGAAAAAGAGGGTTTCCCCCAAAAAACACATAAGGAATCTATAGATTCGGGGTCAGTATTTGTCTTTGCTGAAATGATATTAGAGAGCTTAGAACTATAGTCATTACCCAAATACACATAGAATAGGAAGAATGATATAGATTGAAAACAAAGAAAAAACCTTTTTGTTCAACATGTAAGAGACATAGGGTGTCTCGATACCTTGCGTCATCCCCAAAAGGAAAACAAATGTGTCCAAAAACCAAAAGAAAAGAAAAGATAATGAAAAATATTTTGGGTCAATATGGAAGAGACATAGGGTGTCTTGACACCTTGCATCATCCCAAAAAGGAAAACACAAGACAAAAATGAAAAGAAAAGAAAAAAAGTGAAAAATATTTTGGGTCAACATGGAAGAGACATAGGGTGTCTCACGTCTTGTGTCATCCCCAAAATGAAAATGAAATAAAAAAATGAAAAGAAAAGATAATGAAAAATCTTTGGGTCAACATGGAAGAGATATAGGTGTCTCGACTTACATCATCCCAAAAAGGAAAACACAAGGAAAAAATGAAAAAAAAAAATATCTAAAGAAAAATATTTTGGGTCAACATGGAAGAGACATAGGGTGTCTTGACACCTTGTGTCATCCCCAAAAGGAAAGAACAAGACAAAAATTAAAATTAAAATCAAAGAGAAAAGATCAATGAAAAGGAAAAAAGCATACGACATATAGAAGAATGGAGGAACAAACAAAGGAATCCACATATAGAGAGAAACACCAAACCAAAAATTATGGGGGATCACATTACACACATGCAATCAAAACTAGAAAGAAAGCAAAAAGGAAAGCAAAATAAAAAAATAAGATAAGATAAAAGACTAGTAAAGCACATGTGAGTAAACCATCTAGTAGGTCATCCACATCCTAGTCTTGTTTAGTATATGTGGAATGTATACCACTAGTGAGAGGGGAAAAATCAAGTGTTGTACTAGAAGGATCACCAACTTAACATGTGGTGCATCACTCGATTTAGGAGGATCACCATAGTTGTTATCGTTTAAGCTCATGGAAGAGGAAAATAGTAAATTCAACTAATTATGCATTTCCTCATTGATTTTAGTTGTTTCTTCATCATAATCCAAGCTAACCACAATAGAAGGATGAATGATAATATCCATACAAGGTACTAATCCTTGTTGTGTTGGAGACGTAGGATCATTTGGTTCTAGTAAGGGAGGATGCTCATTGTTTATTATTTCTATCAAGTTAGAATTTTGATTTTCAATGTTTTTCTCTTCATTCATCTTTCAAGCAATAACACAATATCTACATCTATGCTCTCTAGCATTTTTGTTTCTTTTATTAATGGTTTTCAAGTTATGTTTGTGTAGGAGCGGGTTTTTCAACCTAGGTTCCTTTTCTTCTTATGAGGGAAGAATGGAAGAAACCATTGAAGGTTGTTCAACTACTTTCTCTTTGGCTTTATAAATTTTCTCAGGAGGAAAATTAGGACTTGTTTGGTTTTCTCTTGGCCTTTTATAGGAAATAGGCAAGGTATTTCTCATGGATGGATGTTGGTTTGCTGGAAGGGCTTTAGGCTCACTATTGTTTTCTTCAAGGGGTGCAGGTTCAATCATGGGTGGAGGAAAATTGGATGAAAATTCTCAAGGGATAATCTAGCTATACATTTTGCTTTGAACTTTTGGTAAGATAGGAAAAGGAATTCTTTATAGAGTCTTATAGGTTCCATGGGCTCAAGCTAAAAATAATCCAAGGAAAAATTTCCACAAGAAGACAAAGATCTAAATCCACTATGGTTCACAGTGAATATTTCATTATCAACTAGAAAATCTAAGCACTTATGGACAGCAAATGGGACCAAATTCCTGGAGCAAATCCATTTGTAGCCTAGCTTCACATGAAATTGGTCTAGATTAGATATGATAGAGAATGATACATTCAATTTATTTAGTCCTACGTGCAAAGGAGTGTGATTGAGCCCATCGTAGCATGATCAAAACCATCATGAATTTTAATCCATGCTTTAGATTTAACACATCTATCTTGAGTACATTCATGCACATATAGGAGTTCTTCTGTGATCATATTCTCTCCATAGATGGGATCAATTAAAATCCAAAGAATGGGCCAGTTATTGATTCTTTCAGCTATGTAAAGAGGACCATCAGGTGCATGTTTGATTCTTTCTTCTAAAGAGAAAGTAATGTCAGTGGGCATTATGGTTTGTTGTTTATGAGGCTCGATGTCAATCAATCTTATCATTGTATTAATAAGACTTTTGCCACTATTATCCATGGGACTATATTCATTATCATCCATAGGAATTTTTTTATTATTGCTCATATTCTCATCATCTATGTTAACATTCATCACATTGGGCTTAGTTTCATTAGCCTTAACAAATGAAATATTATGGTTGGGCATGTGATTAGTAAAGATTTGCAAGTTTTGATTGGGAGGAGCTACAAACTTATTACCTTTTTCATTCACACCTCTAATTTGGATATGATTAGAATCAATGAGTTCTTGCACAAGATGTTTAGCATGCTTGCAATGTTTTCTATCATGTCCTTTTTGTTGGTGATAAGCATAATAGGCATTATGTTTGAAGATCAGAGGTAACGATTTGCTAGGGTCAAGGGGTTGAATGGGAGGTAAGGTAAGCATTTTTTTGATTAATAGTTTATTCATGCTATTGTGAAGTGTGTCAGGTATGGGTTTACATTTTCTCTGTAGATCCCAAAAGATATAAGGATTACTTTTCTTTATAGCAACTACTTGGGTATCAACTGGTTAGGTAGGTTGAGAGGTGGAATTTAGTTGAAGGAAACTTTTATTTTATCTTCTAAAAGGCTTGTAAGTATTCTAGTTTGAGGATTTAGATTTTTAAAGATGGATAGAGATGGTTTTTAGTTCACTAATGAACAATCAATTTTGTGGTTCTATGTACTTCTCTTGCACTCTTAGGATTTTTCACCTAAAAGGAGAGGGATAGAATAGTAAAATTGAGGTGGTTCACTCAAATAAAGGAATGTATAATGGAATTATGACTAAATGCAATTCAATGATCTAAATGTAGCTAAGTGATGAAATTGATTGGTTATTAATGCAAAAATAACTAAATGTGCAATGTTTGAAAACACAGTGTGATATGCACAAAATGAACTAGAAACATAAACAAATGCAAAACAGAACTAAATGAAGTTTAATAGAGTGCACCTGAAAGTTGGATGCTAATCCTGGGAGGTTCTAAAAACTTGTAGAAGTCACTATTGATCACAAGTGGGACTCATTCACCATTGATTAAAAATAAGTCCTCTTACTGGTAAAAACACCTAAAACTACTTTCCGACTAGCAAGAACTGGATTATGAAAAAATCAAATTTTCTAGCCTATAGGTGAGACTCATTGGTTGTTGATGGTGAATCAGTCCTCCAAAAATCTACAAATTCAAGAGTCAATTCTATAGATCCAGATCTGCACTTGTCTTCTTGTCAGGTTGACGGAGTTGAATCTGCAGAAAATGGACTATAGGTTTTCTTCAAGCTTGAATTAGGGTTTATTTGACTTAAAACAAATTGATGAATTGTTGATCACCTTTTAACACCTATTTTCTTGAAAAATTTGCATACAAAAGTCTAAACCTTGTTGAAGAAGTCTGAAGATATGTCTTTGGTTGCTTCAAAATACTTGTTAATTGCTTGATTGAATGATGCAAAATGCTTGAATGAACTAGTGAATGAATTAGGTGAATGGGGGTTGAAATGGATTGAAAAACACTTATTTATACACTTATTCCCTAATTACCTAATAATACAGCATCACAGGCCGACATAAGGTCTTTTAAAATAAAAACCCAAAAAGGAAATTTAAATTATTTTGAATTTGGAGGCAAGAGGGACTCATTTTCCATCCATGGAGAATGGGTCCCACTCTAGGCTTCTAAGTGGGTGTTAGGAATTAAGTTGCATTTAATGTTGTTTTCAGGTTTACATTCAAAAATACACATAAATAAGTCTTATGAGTGCATAAAGGGGTCATATAAAGCATAAGAAAGGTGTAAATAGTGATAACAAGCCCAAGAAAGTATGAAATATTGTTACAATACTTTACAACACTTTAGAATAGGACTCAATGATAAGTGATAAAAATGGTGATTTATAGATGAATTATAATGAGAAGAGTCTAGAAAAGTGTAGAAATGTGTTACAACACTTCACAACACCTTCACAAGACACCATTATTTGAATTTAAGGACCTAATGTGAATGAAAAAGTTACATTGCAACATTAAATCAAAGAAAAATAGACCAAGAATCATGAAAGAAAGACCTAAAAGACCATGAAAATTTCAAAGATCAATTTTTCTATGGTGCATTTGGCCCCCACTTTAGTGAGAGGATGAACTTGCTTCAAACTCACACTAAAGTAGCCATGCATATCGAGAAGGATAAAAATGTACTTATGCTAGCAAGATGGAATGAAAATGATCAAGAGGGATGATCAAGTCCCCAAGATGAAGATCCCATGGAAAAATAGACATAATAACAAAGGAACACAAGTGTGAAAGAGAATGAGAAAGAGAAGGAACAGGGAAAAGGAAAAGTCAGATCAAGGTTTGATCATTTGTTTAGCTAGTTGTGAATCAGATCCAGGATTTTTGTCTGAAAAAGAGAATGCATACTCACTCTTGGGTGATATAAATCATGGTGGTCCATGGGTGAGAAGGACCAAAAGGTGAGAAACACACACTAGTTGATATGAACTCACATACACATAGATGGTTATGGGGAAATTTGTGCTACAGAATGGGCTTCCCCCTCAACCATATTAAAGTTATACCTCCTGATAAATTTAATAAGGTGCCACAAAGGTCAATGTCATTTTGTGCTTCATGAGACAAGCAAATCTTTGTATGGTTAGAACTCATGAAAAAACAAGATGTTAACATAGGCATGCAAGTTGTGTTATGTAAGGTGGCAAAGATGTAAAATGTAAAATGGAAAAATGCAAAATATGTTCAAAGGAGTCTTGTTAAGTTCATGCAAGGTCTATTACTTAGGGAACAATGTGTCTAATGTCTCCAAGAGAGGACCAATAAAAGAATAGAATATTTGAAACTTAGGGGATGTAGTGTGTCATATCAAGCCACCAAGGGGAATGCAATATGCTAAGCTAGATCACACTTATGAAGGAGATCACACCCAATGTCAACCACAAAGTGAAAAATGCATCGTATGAAGTGACAAGGCTACACTAAGAACCAAGAATGCAAATGAATAATTTCAATGTATTCCCCCCACTTTAAAGGAATTTCTACACACCGTTCTATGAGAAATTACTTTAAAGTAACAAAGGAAAAAAATGCAAAATGAAACAAGACATGAGAGCCAACTTGGAAAGCCCCTATGTCAAGTCATATGTTTCTAAGTAAGGATGCTTCATGCAAATGAAAAAAAAGGGAGTTTCCCCCTAGAAACGAACACACCGAACACATAAGGGATCTATGGATTTTGGGTCAGTATGTTCATTGTTGTAAGGTTTTGATTAAAGAGCTCAAAACTATCATCATTCCCCCAAAACACATAGAACTAGAAGAATGACACAAAGAGAGTGAAAACTAAAGAAAAATAAAGTTCATTTTGGGTCAACATGGAAGAGATATAGGGTGTCTCAATGCTTTGAATTGTCCCCAAAAGGAGAAACACAAAAGAAAAGGAAAAGCTTTTCGGTCAACATGAAGGAGACATTTTGGTCTCAATGCCTTGCATCATCCCCAAAAGGAGAAATACAAGAAAAAGATAAAGTGAAAAGGAAAAGGGACCGTTTGGGTCAACATGGAAGAGACATAGGGCATCTCAATTCTTTGCATCATCCCCAAAAGGATAACACAAAACAAAAGCGAAAAGGAAAAGGGAAAATGTATGACATATAGAAGAATGGAGGTACAAATAGAGGAAGTTCATGAAGAAAGAGAACATCAAACACACACTATGGCGTAACATGATACGCACATACAAGAACACCAAAAATAAAGGAAGAGGGTAGTAATGCAAAGGTATTTCAACCATTAGTTGAATTATTGGCTTCAAAATGTTATTTAATATAACTGGAAGAGGAACAACACATTTAAGAGACAAGGAAAAATGTATTACTAGGACAAGGCTATTAGTTTCTTGCCCCCACTGAGTGTAAGACAAGAATGAGGCAAGATAGGTGATGGGAAGGATCATGCAATATTGAGAATGGAAAATTCTACAACTATGGCATGATGAAGGAATTTGGAATTATGGTTTGATAGGATAACAGTCTGTATCAATGAAGTGATAGTTGTTCAATATGTACTTCAATGTCCAACATTCATCAGTTTGGTGTCGAAGAATATGATGAAAATTGCAATATGGTATATTAGAATCTTTAGGATGGATGACCAACTTTTTGAAGGTGGTAAGAGTATAAGGCCTCTATTTAAAAGCATTTGAAGTCTCCTTTCACATTCAGGGGGTGGATGGAGAGGAAACTTTAGTTTCTTCAATTTTTAAGGGCTCTTACATTTCATAGATTCACCTTTTTCATGGATAGAAGGAGGAAGAGGACCCGTGGGGATGGGTATGTGCAAGATCATGATGGACCAAAAAGTGGCAATATGATAGGTATGTTTAGGGTATGTGGCTGATGACTTTTTTTACCCAAAATTGATGAAACGAAAAAGGGTTTCTAAAGAAGATTGTTAGCTTTCCACCAATATAAATTATTCTTTAATTTGAATTTAATAAATGATTATTATTCATTTTCTATTTGAATTACAACTAAAGTCCTGATTGATAGGCTGATTGAAAAACATCTATAGCTTTCAAATAGTATCACATTTTTTGAATTTGAAACATGTGTCACATTCTATGATTCGCATAATATAGGACTAAAAAAATAATGAATTTTTTAAAGTTTTTACCAAGTTAAGGTGGTCAAACATATGAGTTTTTATATTTTTTATAAAATTTAATAAAAGATTCATAATTAATTATTTACTTGGAAAACAGTTACAAAATAATATGCATCACATTGTGATATGAGTCCTCTACTTATATATCAAATATTATAAAAAAATATTATCATTTTATTGTGGTTAGGGTAGTCAGACAGACACCTACTTCTTATTTTTTCCCTAAAATTTAAGTACTACTGCATTGAAATTATAAATTTTCACTAAATAGATTTTTTTATATATAAACCTAGTAGTTTAGAAACTAAATTCAATTTGCTATAGATTCTATTCTTACATATTTTTGAAATAATATAGATAACTTATTCAAATTTTTATGTCAAGTTGCCTAACTCTATTTTTTTTCTAATTTTTCACCACTTAAGGGACTATTTTTTCCATGATGATCTTGCACATGCCTGGATCCTAACATCCTTGTCATTAGAATTAGGTGATGGTTTTTCATGTGCGAGGAGGACATTCAAGTCAGGAGGAAAATCAAAGATCACTGTATCATCATCTCAAAGTCTCCAGTATTCAAAAGGAGGTTTGCTATCATGAGGAGGATCTTGATATCCTAATCCTATTGTGTTTTCTTCTTTTGTTTTTTTTTCTATTCTAAGTTGGTGAATTTCATGCTCATTTGTTGTGTCATAACCTTGTTTTCTTAAGATAGTAAAGCCTTTTCCATATGTGTATGCAAGGTTGATTGATGTATTTGTAACTTTGTTACCATAAAATGGTTGAGGATGTGGTTGTTTAGAGGAACATAGGTCCTTCATTGATTTAGGGATGTAAGTATCCAAACATGTCAGGAGGTGAGATAGTAGGAGGATCTTGTGATTTCATGGATGGGTAAAAGGTTAGACTGGCTTTAAGGATATCATGGCATGAATTTAATAACTTGGTCATGTTATCATCATCTTCTCCAATGATGTCAATAGCATGAGGAGGACATTCATTTCGATTTGAAGGAGCATGAGGAAGCTCAAGGTCACTAAGATCATAGCCAAAGGAAAAATTGTACATGTCTACTAAAGATTTCAATGAATTCCAAAACTTGTTAAAGGAAAAAGCCATGATGAAAATGATTAAAACAAAGTAACAACAGAAAAACTATAATGCAGAAAATACCCAAAAATTGCTTGAAAATGTAGTTCAAAATGTGCAGGTGGATTTATTCACCCAAGGTGTTGAATGAGTCATGGTATGAGATTTCTTTTTTTTTCAGAAAAAATAAAATAATTTTAATGCTTTTTTAGATGCAAATGCAGATTTTTCAAATTTTTAATGATTTGATATGCAAAAATAAAGTCTATTTGATGCTTTCACTAATGCAATTTGAGAAACCCCAAGATGCAAAAACAAAACAAAACCTAATTGAATATTGATACAAAGGAAACCTAGGATGCAAGATGCAATTGAAATAAAAAAGATAATGTGTTCAATATTCAGGTTCACCAAAATGAACCATCAATTTTGTGGTTCTATGTACTTCCCTTGCACTCTTAGGATTTTTCACCTAAAAGGAGAGAGATAGAACACTAAAATTGAGGTAGTTCACTCAAATAAAGGAATGTATAATGGAATTACGACTAAATACAATTATCTAAATGCAACTAAGTGATGAAATTTATTGGTTATTAATGAAAAACTAATGAAATGTGCAATTTTTGAAAACAAAGTGTGATATACAGAAAATGAACTATCTAAACATAAAAAAATGTAAAACATAACATAATGAATTTTAAGAGACTGCACCTAGAAGTTGAATGCTATTCTTGGGAGGTTTTGAAAACTAGCAGAAGTCACTGTTGATCACCAATGGGACTCATTCGCCACTGATGGAAAATTAGTCCTCCTACTAGTAAAAACACCTGAAATTGCTTTTCAACTGTCAGGAACTAGATTCTGGCAAAATTAACTTTTCTAGCTTACAAGTGGGACTCATTCACCACTTATGGTGAATCAGTCCTCCTCCAAGAATCTACAAATTCAAGAGTCAATTTTCTAGATCAAAATCTGCAATTGTCTTCTTGTTAGGTTGATGGAGTCAAATCTGCTGAAAACAAATTGTAGGTTGTCTTAAAGATTGAATTAGGGTTTATTTGACTTGAAACACTTTAATGAATTGTTCATCACCTTTCAACACCTAGTTGCTTGACAAATCTATGTACAAAAGTCAAAAACTTGTTGAAGAAGTCTAAAGATATGTCTGTGGCTTTTCCAAGATACTTATTATTTGCTTGATTGAATGATGCAAAATGCTTGAATGAACTAGTGAATGAATTAGGTGAATACGGGTTGAAATGGATAGAAAACACTTATATGTACACACTTATGCCCTAATTACCCAATAATACAACATCATAGGATGACATAAGGTCTCTTTGAATAAAAACCCAAAAGGAATTTGAATTATTTTGAATTTGGAGACAAGAGGGACTCATTCGCCACCCATGGCGAATGGGTCCCACTTTAGGCTTGTAAGAGGGTGTTAGGAATTAAGTTGCATTTGATGTTCTTTGTCGAGTTTACATTCAAAAATACACTTAGATAAGTTTTATGAGTGCGTAAAGGGGTCATATAAAGCATAAGAAAGGTGTAAATAGTGATAACAAGCCTATGAAAGTGTGAAATCTTGTTACAAGACTTTACAACACTTTAGAACAAGACTTGATAAGTGATAAAAACGTGATTTTTAGATGAATTATAATGAGAAGAGTCTAGAAAAGTATAGAAATATGTTACAACACTTTACAACACCTTCACAAGACACCATTATTTGAATTTCAAGGACCTAATGTGAATGTAGGATTTACATTCAAACATTAAATCAAAGCAAAATAGACAAAGCTTCATGAAAGAAAGACCTAAAAGACCATGAAAATGTCAAAGATCTATTTTTCTATGCTTAAACTAATACCTAGGGAATTCTAATAATCTCAAAGGGTAGTGTATAAATGCATGAAGGAAGTGAATTTCAACATGGTGAGCTTGTCTCTTATCTTAATTTGTAAATTTTCTATGAACATATTTTGAAGGTGTGAATCGGGAATCTTCACATTGATTTGGGAATAAAGCGAAAGGTAGCATAAAATCAAGTTAGTGACTTTTTCACCCTCATTTTGCTTACATATCATCAAATTAGGTAATTTCATTTTAAGAACCATATGCCCTTGGAAATAGTTAATAAAGGACTCAACAAGTTCATTAAATGAACAAATTGAGATATTTGGTAATGCGAGAAACTAGTCCAAGGAAATGTATTTCAAGGATTGGTATAGGTTGGAATGGATGTTATAGTTGAAGGGGGAGGAGTTTTATTTCCTCCTTGGATTTGCACATTGTTTGAAGCTTGAGCACCATTAGTGGTGGAAGGAAGATGTTTTCTAGAGATGTGAGCTATGTTACACACAACTTCTAGCCCTTCATCACTTTCCATCATGTGGTGAATACTATCTATGGAAGGTATAATAGTGTTAGAAATTTTTTCACTACTCACTTTATCTTGTAAATGAACTAGGTCTTCATGCATTTTCATTATGTTTTCTTGAGGGAGATGACCAACCATTGTTTGATCACTTAGCATAGAAAAAGAGTTGTGAAAGCTATGGTCCACACCTAGTGAACTAATACCAACATTAGAAGTAAGAGAGCTTGATAATCCAAGATCCACAATGAGTGTTTTATCATGGGATCCCATGAGTCTCGTACTTCATCTAACCATGGTATTAGCAGTAGGACACCAAGTACTATAGCTCAAACAAGGGGTAAACCAAAGAAGGTGTAATGAAAAAAATATCATATGCTTGCAATTACACTTGAAATGGAAGAAATTGGAATAACAATAATTCTGTAAACTGAAACAGAAAAGTAAAGGTAGCCAACATAAGCACAAAAAATAAATTTTAAACCATGAAATCTGAAAAGTCAAAGTCAATAGGGACTAAGACACCAGTAAGGGAATATTTGTCCTACTAGTGAGATTCTAAAGTTCCAAGGACTAAAATAAGTAACAAATAGCATAAAGACAATTCTAAGCAAGAAACCCTAAGAGGGAATAAGATGCCAAGAAGGGCATTTTAGTCCTAGAAGAGGTTTTCCTTAGAAAAATAGCAAATTCTTGATTGTCTACAATATTCAAAAATTTCCTATGTAGGATGTTGATCTTTAGAAATAGAAAACTATGTAAATGAATGCAAGAAAAAGTAACTAGTGACAAGCAATTGAATGCAAAGTTGAGTGAATTTTTTTTCAATTTTGAATGCAATAAGAATGTTTCTAAATGCAATTTTTAGTTTTTTAATGAAATGAAATAATGCAAGAAAGCAAAAATGAAACCTATATGCACTTTCACTAATATAAATATTAGAAACCCTAGATGCAATTTTCACTAATGCAAGATGCAATGCAAGAATGAATGCAATCTAGATCTAGGACTTTAATAAACTCCAAATCCGAAAATGAATGTTCAAAAAGTGGTGGGATCACCAAAATGATTAATAGGAAAAGAGAGAGGGTGGTTGTGATATCTCACTTTTCTCCTACAATCATTTCATAATGTCTTATGAGTCTTAATTTGATTAACTATTAACCTCGCAAGGTGAGTCAATTCTTAACATGGAAGACCTAGGAGGGGGTTCTTTTAGCTTTTATGGATTAACCACCAATAAAATACTTGGAAAATATAGTAATAAGCATTCAACTCAAAAAACCTAGTAATGCAAGCTAAATGAAGGATTCAAATGATGAAATTGTGCAATAGGGAGTTGGGATGTGTGTGCCTGCGAAGTCTAGAAAAGAAATGAGGATTTTAAAAATGTAAAGAATCCACCAAAATATGCTATGTAGGACAAAGATTCCCTTTCCATTTTCTTAGTCCCACTACTATTTTTCAGGGAAGATGCAAAATCTTTGAATGTTGAAACCAAATCTGAAAGAATTTTTGAAAAATATCTTCAGGAGGACTAAGAGGCCCTAGGTGGTGACTTGGTCCTATCTATAATTTCTAGGATGTCTGAATGTGGTCCTGAGGCTTGATTTCTTCTCTTCAGTCTTCTCTAATCTTAGCTTTTGAAAGTTTCAGATTTGGCCTATACGTGAGTTTCTATGAAGATGATAACTTTACAACATTGTAATTTTGTACTTCAAATGAGCTTCAAATATTTAACCTAAATCTGCAATCAAAAACATGCAAGAGGGGAAAAATTGTTGATTGTTAGTGAATGGGGGTTTTCCTTGGTCAAACCCCTTGTTGGTACTTAAACCTTGAAATGAAATAGAATAATGAAGGGAAATGATGAATGATCAATATGTCATGTTACAACTCACCAAACCCTTGTTATAAAGTCTACAAACTTGTGTGATTGCAATGGACATGGATATTGAATCAAAGGAATGCTTGATAGATATGGACTTGAATTGCTTGCTTGAATCAAAACCCTACATCACAAATGCTAGCACAACACACATGATGCAAGAATCTTTGATATGATTCTTGAATCTTGATGATCGCTCCAAATGCTTAATGAAATGATCTTCAATTCTCTGGTGAACTTAATTATGCTATGATGAATGCTCTCACAAAATAATTGATAGAAAATGAATGAGGGGACCTTGTATTTATACTTTTCTATGCTTAATATCCTAAAATTACACCACACCAAGAAGACATATGAATTCATTAATTAAAGGAGGCTAAATCCCACTAGAATTTGAAAATAAATCCCAAAAATACCTTAAGGGGGACTAAGAAACCCTAGGTGATATCTTAGTCCAAATTTTAAAAACTTGGGGCACAGACACCAAAAAGGGACGCATTTAAGATGCCTTAAAATCAGGGTCCCAAGACCTTTAGGGCACAAAGACACCCTAGGTGGCATTTTAGTCCCAACCCAAAAATCAGGGACACTAAGACAAAATCATCAAATTATCATTTATCCATTGGAGAATGTTAGGATTAGCCAAAAAAATAAAAAATTCATAGGGCTTGTAGATGCAAATTAGGACCAATTAAGACATAAATGAGGATAAATAAAATAAGGTGGGCCCACAAAAGTGTAAAAATGAAAGGGTGTGCATTTAACTACACTACATAATGAATGCAAAATTTAGACTTGAAATGCAATCAAAGACTCCAAAATTTAGAAAAGTGTAATATTGAAAAGGTCAGGTTCACAAAAAATGAAATGTAGGAAAATATTACCTATCCCAAATGTGAGATATATCACTTGTTTTTCCAAGCCAATATCACCTCAATTATAAAAAATAAGATGCAAATAACAACCAAAAACTTACCCTAACTATTATAGCAACTATGAGGAATGTTTTTAGAGCATAAAAAGTTGTGTACCTATCAAGAAAGTTGATGTTTTTGAGCTATGGAGGACTCATTCACCTTTAGGGGTGAATTGGTCCTTTTAGGGTTTCAAAAAACTTACTTCACGATCCTATGCCTTGATGTATGCACTCTTGAAATCCTTGTTATCAAGTTTTGTAAGGCAACATTCAGTTCTATAGATCTCTTTTCATGATCTCACACCTTGAATTACAGCTTTGCAACTTTGATAATTTTGACAACTTTAATGATCTTTCTATTCAACCTGTAAATCTACAATAACATATTCAAGGGTACAAAACTTGTTTATTTTTTAGTTAATGGTGGTTTGCCTCTGTCAAACCCCTTATAGTTAATTAAAACAAATGATGAAATAAGATAATGAAGCATGCACATGAAATAGTGCAATTAGAACCTTAACATGATGATATGATTTCTGAATTGTTGAAATAAAGACTTCAATTTTGCATTAAAATTCCTTGAAAATTCTCTTGCTTTTGATCTCATGAAGACACACAAAATTTCAAGATGAAGAACAATGTGAATTAACCCCTATTTATACTAAATTAAGAGAATAACCCTAAAATTCAAAGAACTAAGGCTGACACAAGATTTGGAGAGAAGGATAATTAAATTCCCACCAAAATGAAATTCAAAAATTTGAGTCTCATTAAGGGAAAATCCATTCACCACCAAAGGTGAATGGGTCCTAGCTAATTTTGCATGACTAATCTTTGGGGAGCTAAAAGAAGGACAAAAACCCAATCTAGATCAGTAGAAAAAGTAGGGTCCTATTAAGAGAGGACCCATTCGCCGCTAAGGCCAAATGGGTCCTGGCTCAGCTTACCAAGGGCAATTTTTTTCCAATGAAATAATTTAATATTTAATTTTTGTTTCTTGGGATAGATCCTCTGGAGGTGTTAAAATTAAGGCCCAAAAGGGGGTTTAATAGATCTACTTAACCTTAACGAATTAAGACCACCTAGATAAATGTGAAAGTGATTTAAAACACTTTACAACACTTAAAAACTATGCAAATTATGAATATTTTATTTAGAAAGGGGCCCATAATACTTAATTAATCAAATAAGTCTTAGAAAAGTGTGAAAATTTGTTACAACATTTCACAACACCCTTGCAAAGGACAAATTATAGCATGATTTAGCTAAAAAAAGGTCCTAAAGTAGTGTGAATGTTTACAAGACATTAAAACACTCATCCAAGGCACCATTTGTTCAATTTTAATGTCAATTATCAGATCAAGCAAGAAAAAGGCTACTTTTTCTATTACTACATTATCAAGTTGCCTTATAAAATTTGTTACATCTCTTGGTTTCAATGGTTTCTTTTTAGGTGGTTCTAAGATAAGCATGGGATTATTTTGAACTTGAGGTTGATGTGAGGGTGGGTAAAGGATAAGCTAAGGTGTGACTACATGAACATCTATTTCTTTTGGTTTATTATGATACGCCTTAGTGGATGAACCTTGTGAGATGAAACCCTCAAGGGCATTATCTAACATGTCAATTTCATCACTACTAAAGGGCTTGAGGGATATGTTTTTGTACTTGTTTTTGTTTGTTTTACTTGATGTTTTTGAGTTTTGATTTTGTTTTCTAATGATTAGAAAATGTAAATTAATCTATGTAAACTAAGAAATGATCTTGAAAATAAAAGGAAAAATATAGAAATATAATGCTATGTTCAAATAAAATATGAAAGGAATGATTTCTAAAATGCTACAAGATATAACTAAAGAAACAATATCTTAAATTCAAAACTGGACAGTTTTAGGAAACCAATTATGAGATATGAAAATACTAATAGAAATAGAGAACCGAGGCTAAAAGTCACCCAAATTTTTTCCTAAAGAGTCTATACAGGGGGTCTTAGGTTAGAATTTTTAAAATCAAAATTTCAAGGATTTGAGTTTTTTTTAATGTTTTTTCTATTTTTGATTTCAAATAGGGGTTTCTATAATAGATTTTTTTAGAATAAGGGTCTCTAAATTCCAATATAAATAAGGTCAAATAATGAACTAAATAACTACTTTAAGAGTGCAATTTGAATCTTAATTTGAACTTAGATGGCCGAATGATGATCTTGATGCAAGTATTTGATTGGTGGAAAAATGGATACCTTGAGACATCACTCCTTCTCCAACTAAATCATTCAAGGATTTTTCTAGGAGCCCCAATTGGATTGACTAACAACCTCACAAGGTGAGTCAATTCACAATGAGTAGGACCTAGGAGGGAGTTCTTTGAGTTCTAAGGGATTCACCACCAAGCAAATGCTTGGAAAAAAGAATGTTGGAAAACACATTGTGATATGAAAAATGGCCTAGAATTAGGAATGTGTGCTAAATGAGAGATTCAAATAATGAAATTATGCAACAAGGAGATATGATCTATGTACCTAGGAAGTCTAGAGATGCTGTGAAGATTCTGGAAATGTAAAGATGTTGCCAAAAAAGTGCTATGGAGGACTAAGATTCCTAGGATGGCATAATAGTTCTACTACTATTTTTCGGGGCAAATATGGAGTCTTCATATGTCAGAACCATATTTGAAGGAATATCTAAAAAATATCCTCAAGAGGACTAAGATACCCAAGAGGGCATATTAGTCCCATTCTCAATTTTTGAAAACTTTGAATGTGATCCTGAGCTCCAAGGTCTGCACTTGCTTCCTTCCCAATCTCAAGTTTTGAAACTTCCAAATTCAACCAGTAGGTGAGTTTTCATGAAGATGACAACTTTTGTAATGCAACTTTGTAACTTTTACAACTTTTCACTCCAAATGATCTTCAAGACTTCAACCTAGATCTGCAAATACAAATGTGCAAGAAGGGAGAAACTTGTTGTTTGTTAGTAAATGGGGGTTTGTCTTAGTCAAACCCCATGTAGGTAATTAAACCAAATGATGAAATGAAGCATGAAATATGAAATATGTAAATGGTATCACCTTAGATGATGTCTTCTAAAGTAAATTTGTAATCTACCATGTAGTGGCCATGAAGAATGTAGATCTTAGATCCTTGGATATGATGTGAACAATGGTTGCAAATAGATCTTCAATGCTACATCCACAATCTTGGCTCAACAACATGAATGGATGTACTAAACCCTTGACATGATGTTTGAATCTTGATGATGGCTCCAAATGCTTGATAGAATTGCTCTTGAATGCATAAACTTTCCTTGGGAATGAATACATGAATACTTGTTATCTTGTTATGAGGAAATGAGAGAGAGAAACTTGTATTTATACTTATTCATGCTTAATATCTTGAAATTACACCACAAAATGCTCACATATGAAATCATTAAATAAAAGCGGCTAAATCTAACCAAAATTTGAAATTAAATCCCAAAAATAGGCCAAGGAGGACTAAGACTGCCTAGGAGGCGTCTTAGTCCCAAGGCTTAATTCTCGGGGAACAGACTCCAAAAAGGGACCTATTTTGTTGGTTTCAAAAATCAAGGTCCCAAGACCCATGGAGGACAAAGATGCCCTAGGTGGCATTTTAGTCCCAGTCCACAAATCAAGGACACACAGACAAAAACATTAAATGATCATTTATCCTTTGACGTTTAGTAGGATTAGCCATAAAAATATGATTTATTAGGCTTTTGGATGCAAAATAGGACCAATTAATACATAAATAAGGATAAATAAAGCAAGGCGGGCCCAAACAAGTCTGAAAATGGAAAGGTATGCATTTTACTACACAATAGTATTATTCAAAATGGATTTAGATCTAATTTAATTTTTTATATTTTATATGAATTTAAAGGATGGAAACATGCAATTTTAACCCTGAATGCAATTTTCACAAATGCAATATTAAATGTAATGAAATTAATACAAACATAATGCAAAATAGTGCAAAAAATAGTTCTAGGGTTGAAATAGACTCCAAATTTTAGAATTGTGCTATACAAATATTAGGTTCACAAAAAATGAAATGAAGGAAAATAGGTTCTTCCCAAAATGCAAAATTAAGTCCAAAAGGTGGAAATAAAATGTATCTTCCTCAATTCACTAGGAAATGAGACCCTCACAATGAATTGATTACCAACCCTTAGGTAAATAAAACCAAAGTGGGAATCTTTAGATTTCCTTAAGCTTGAAGGACAAGGGTCAAGGTCAAACAACACTTTGGGAAGAAAAAAAAAATAGCATATTAACTGCAAAATCCAATCTATCACTTAGATCTTGAAGATTAAGCAAAAAATTGAGAGAAATAGCAAAATTTCAAAAAAATCAAAGAGGTAATAACATTGTTCACCTATCCGAGACTCATTCATCCATGGGTGAATGGGTCCAAGTCACTTTTTATGGAAATCAATGAATCTAAAATCTAAGCTTGAAACTTGCACTTCTTTCCTATAGTATTGCAGCTTCGCTCCCGGATCTAGATTTGTAATAAATTTGAAAAACAAAATTTGTTGTTTGATTGTGGATGGGGGTTTGCCTTGGTCAAACCCCTAGCATGGTAATTAAACCTTGATAAAAAGAATAGATATGAAACATGAAAGTTTGTAAAATATCTAATCTTAAGTTTGTCTAAGATCATAAAAGCTTAGATGCAAAGAAACCCTACTCAAATGTGTTAGAATAGGCTCCCTAAATGAAACAATGAAAAGTGACAAAGACCTACTTTGGGAAATATCAAATCACCCTAATAGGTCACAAAATTGAATATACCTTCCTTTAGGCAGAAAGTAGAATGATAATAGAAGATGGATTCACTTAGGAAACAAGTCATTAGGCTTGGTTCAATGGCTTGGTGCATCTCCCAAAACCTAGAATCTATCATTATTCTCTAGAGACATCTATCATTAATCTTTGACAATGTTTGATCTTGCAGGAAAGGATCGAAACACCTAATGTTCAAAAATGATTTTTCTAGGATTTCATCTTGATCTTTAGTATGGATTTTTTTGTGGATAAAGTCTTATCCACCTGTATTATTGTACATGAAGTTGGGAACTTCAAATTTACAACTTTTTATAGAAATTGGATGATGTTTGCATATTCAAAATTAGTTTCAAAAAGTGGTTTGTCAACAATTTTTTGTGCACTTCTATGTATGCTTAATCAATTGCATTTGAAAAATTATAAGTTTGTTTGCTTGCCTATGGGTATTTCTATTTTCGGTTGAATAGATAAGAGATTGGTGAGGTGGCTATGAAGATCAATGCTCCAATTTAGGGTCTTGATCTTCAAATTACATTATAGTCAAATCAATTCAGTAAATTCACATAAATTTTAATCAGGTCCAAGATTGATTGACTCACCTTTTAGGTTGCAAGTCAATATCACACCCTATAGATTTGAATTCTAGTGTTTATTGAAAAATGATTGATTTTAGTGATCCAACCATTAGACCTAAAATTGTTTTTCAACAAAACACCCATGTAGTGTGGATTTTATACGATCATAAAGATGGGGCTAGAAGCAAATCCAAATGCTTTGATTGCAGTATAGGGTACCTTTATTTTCCAAGATTCACAAAGTAGAATTACCGAAACAAATGAATACACAGAATCAATGAAAGCATGTTCAGTTCTCATGTTGTCGATAAAAAAAAGCTACCAAATTCTGGTATATTACCAGTATTAAGAGGGAAGAACTTTAGTAGTACAAAGAGCTTTATGGATGTCACAAAATAGTGTTGGCTGGCATAATCTAACAAGGTACGTATAGACTTATTTGGCTTAAGGTTCTTCAAGAGAATTTTATGTTTTTCATTAGAGGTGTCTCTCTAAAAATATCCTACTAGTGAGATCTGTTGGTATATGATGCATTGGATTTTTTTATGCTAATTTGTTAGAATGATATTGTTACTATTTTTCTCTTAGAGTAGTTATATTCTTTCACGCTAAATACCCACATGGTAAACAGCCTCAAAATCAACGATTGGAATCTGTAGTGTCTCTTTACTCATAAAATTGCAACTTGCCAAATTTAATAATGGCTATTGAAAGATTTCAAATGAATAGGGCCTCACAATGACCGTGCAACAACAAAGTAGCTTTTCAGTTTTTGTCTTGGACAACGCATGGATTCCACATTCATCTTTTAGAATTCTAATACACTTTTTAATAACTGATTATAGTATATACTTGCACAGCTTATTTGCTGTTTTATAATTCCATTACGTGTTAAAACTAGCTGTGCTTTATCGCTATAGACAGATGGAAAGGACAAATGTTGCTGTTGTTGGAATATTAACCCTAACTGCCGCCGTCCGCGCCAACCACTGCCCGCTATATTGCAATCAATAAATTAGCCATTGCGATACTGCAAGAGTCTTCGGTAATGTTTTTTGTTTTATATTAACTGCCTGTCATACCTCCAGCCAATGCCCGCTATATCGCAATCAATAAAATATTCATCGTGATATCACGGGAGACTCAGTAAAAGTTTGTTTTATTTTTAACCGCCGCAGTTTACCAGGCCGTCAACTAACCGCTGCCCGCAATATCGCAATCAAGATTTTAACCATCGCGATACCGCGGGGAACTATGGAGAAAGCCGCCACCGCCAAAGGAAATATTGGGATGCGAAAGATTTAATATTTAAGTTTGAATACTATGTAACAGACATTGTATTAAATGCATTTTGACGGGGGAAAAATTAGTTAGGTGATTTTGAATTTTAAATGTTATTTCGGGCTTTTTCATCCGTGAAATTTTTCACGTGACTTTTTACCTGAGCATATATTTTGTAATATGTAATTTATTTTTAACAGGAGAATGAGAATGAGAAGAAGGTGAATGTGAGCAAACAGAAAATTTACGAGCAGCAGCTCTGTGTGTTGAAAAAATATATTTTATGTTTTAATTTTTACTGTGTGAGAAAATTCCTCCTCTACCTCCGGCCTTCACGTGGTATCAGAGCAAGTTCGAGTATCAGAGCAAGTTTGATTATCAGAGTCAATTTGATCAAAGCAGATTATCTGGGTAAATTTCAAAAATGGCAGCAAGCACAAGCTTGACAAACCCACAAATTCCACAGTTTAATGGGAAGAATTATGAGTACTGGTCAATTACCATGAAAGCACTGTTTAGCTCACAGGATATATGGGATTTAGTAGAGAATGGATTTGCAGAGCCAGCAGATGCAGTAGCATACAATGCTTTAACACAAGCATAGAAAGACTTATTGAAGGACACAAGGAAGAAAGATTCAAAGGCTTTATTTTATTTGTTTCAAGCTGTACATGAGAGCATTTTTCCAAGGATTTCAGCAGCAACAAAGTCCAAACAAGCATGGGACATAATTCAAACAGCCTATCAAGGCATGGCAAAAGTTAAAACAGCAAAGCTACAAATGCTGAGAAAAGATTTTGAAACAATATGTATGAAGGACAATGAATCTGTAGATTCATTCTACACCCAAGTCATTGGGGTGGTTAATCAAATTAGGTCTCATGGAGAAAATCTGGAAGATACCAGAGTTGTTGAAAAGGTTTTAAGGAGTTTGCCCACAAAATTTCTACCGGTTGTAGTTGCTATAGAGGAGACAAAGGATCTCTCACAGTTCTCAGTTGATGAGCTGTATGCATCTCTAATTTCTCATGAACAAAGGCTGAAAAGGTCAGCAGATACATCACTGGAGCATGCTTTCAAAACTCAGGCTTCAGTCAGTCAAGGAAGAGGCAGAGGTAGATCAAGAGGAAGAGGAAGAAACTCTTACAGAGGTGAAAGATACAGTTTATCAAGCTCAAATGGAAGAGGCAGCAATCAAGGCTCAAGCCAAAACTCAACACAGAATCAGTCACAAAATCAAAGGTATGATAAATCTCAAGTCCAATGTCACTACTGTAAAAAATATGGGCATTATATGAATGAGTGTAGAAAGAAGCAGTATGATAATAATAGAAAAAATGCAAATTTTTCAAGAGAAGGTCAAAATCAGGATTCAGATAAGAGAACAATATTTTTAGCTTGTAATGTTGCTCAAGCAAATGAAAAAGATATATGGTTTTTAGATTCAGGCTGTAGCAATCATATGACAGGGAATCTAGAAATGTTTTCAAGTTTAAATGAGAATGTAAAGTCTGATGTTACATTGGGTAATGACAACAAAGTGTCAGTCAAAGGAAAAGGAGATGTCAATATTCTAACTAAACAGGGGGAGAAAAAGTATATTTCAGATGTGTATTTTGTGCCTGGTTTGAAACATAACTTAATGAGTGTAGGGCAACTGGTTCAAAAAGGGTATAGAGTAACATTCAAGAATGGTCTGTGCACAATTTTAGACAAATACCCAAGCAACCAGCTTATTGCAAAAGTCTAATGACAAACAAATGAATGTTTCCCTTAAAGATAAGGCCGATTTGAATATAAATTATGCTCAAGCACAACACTTAATGAATTCACAAGTGGGTAGAGAAGAAACTACAGAAGAGTGCATAATCTTCAAGCTGAGATAAAAGATGAAAACTGGTTATGGCACCCGAGATTTGGGCATCTCAACTTTGGAGGTTTAAATTTACTTCATAGGAAAGGCATGGTCAAGGGACTACCTTTAATAGAAAAACCAGAAAGGGTATGTGAAGGGTGCATTTTAGGAAAACAACATAGAGAATCATTTCCAGCAGGAAAGTCAACTAGAGCAAAAGCCCCTTTGGAAATTATACATTCAGATTTGTGTGGACCTATACAAACACCTTCAATAGGTGGTAGTTTTTATTTTCTCGACATTCATTGATGATTTTCAAGAAAAACATGGGTTTATTTTCTAAAGCAGAAAAATGAAGTGTTTGTCGTCAGTTCAAGAATTTGGTTGAAAACAAAGTGGTTATTATATCAAAGTGTTGAGAACAGATAGAGGTGGTGAATATATTTCAAGAGAATTTTTTAATTTTTGCAAAGATCATGGAATTCACAAGCAATTCACAACTAGATACACACCTCAACAAAATGGAGTAGCTGAAAGGAAAAATAGAACAATCATGGAAATGGCTAGAAGCATGTTGAAAGCCAAACATTTATCAAATGAATATTGGGCAGAAGCAATTTCTTGTGCAGCCTATATAATGAATAGGTGTCCAACAAAAAGTGTTATGAATATAGTACCTGAAGAAGCATGGACAGGAAGAAAACACAGTGTTACTCACATGAGAGTATTTGGATGTGTAGCATATGCACATGTGCCTGATGAATTGAGAAGGAAGCTAGATAACAAAGGAGAAAAATACATATTTGTTGGATACAGTGAAGAATCCAAAGCTTATAAGCTCTATAATCCAACAACAAAGAAAGTTATAATCAGCAGATATGTACAATTTGTAGAAGATGAAGCATGGGATGGAAGTATAGAGAAGACAGTCAATATTTCAGCTAGTATATCTCAAGAGGAGAATGAAGTTTCAACATCAAGAAATGTTCCAGCTATTGTGACTCCTCCCACTCCCATTCAAGCTCAGCAAAGTAGTCCACAAGTGACACCAGCATCGACTATAAGAACAGCCTCAATCATTCAAGGAAGCAGTCCAACAAGAGGACAACAAACACCATCTACAGCAGGACCATCGGGTCCATATTCCACAAGTTCAAGTGATATGTCAAATCCTACATTGGCAAGTCTGAGAAGACAGAAAATCAGAAGCATAAGAGATATATATGAGCAAAATGAAGGTGAGAATAACTCAGATCAGATTTCTCTTTGTGCATTTTATTCTCAAATAGAAGATCCAATTCATTTTGAAGATGCAGTCAAAGATGATAAATGGGTAAGTGCTATGGATGAAGAAATTGAAGCAATTGAGAAGAATCAGACATGGGAACTAGTCAGTCTTCCAAAAGACAAAGATGTAATTGGAGTGAAATGGATTTATAAAACCAAATTGAATGAAAAAGATGAAGTTCAGAAGCTTAAAGCAAGATTGGTTGTAAAGGGCTATTCACAACAGCCTGGAATTGACTACAATGAAACATTTGCACCTGTAGCAAGATTGGATACTATAAGAATGATTTTAGCATTAGCAGCTCAGAATAAGTGGTCTGTATCTCAAATGGATGTAAAGTCAGCTTTTTTAAATGGTTATTTAGAAGAAGAAGTTTATGTGGATCAGCCACCTGGGTATGAAATTCTGGGTCAGAAGACAAAGTTTACAAATTGAAAAAGGCACTGTATGGATTGAAACAAGCCCCAAGAGCTTGGTACAGCAGAATAGACAGTTATCTTTTGCTGAATGGATTTAATAGATGTAGCAGTGAGCCCACACTGTATACAAAAATGAATGAAGAAGGTGAAATACTAATAGTATGCTTATATGTGGATGATTTAATATTCACTGGAAATTTGTCAATTGATCTGTTCAAGGCAGACATGAAGAAAGAATTTGAAATGACAGACTTAGGTCTGATGAAGTATTTTTTAGGTATTGAAGTGAATCAAAATGAAAATGGTATTTTTATTTCACAGTCAAAATATGCAAATGACATTTTGAAAAGGTTTAATATGATGAAGTGCAAACCAGCACCAACACCTACAGTGACAGGTCTGAAACTAAGCAAGGATGATAGAGGGTCTAATGTTGATCCAACTTTGTTCAAGAGGCTTGTTGGAAGTCTCATGTATCTCACAGCCACAAGGCTAGACATTATGTATGGAGTAAGTTTGATTTCAAGGTTTATGGAAACACCAAAAGACACCCATTGGAAAGTAGGGAAAAGAATTTTAAGGTATGTAAGTGGAACAAGAAATTTTGGCATCAAGTATTCAAGTTCAGATAAGTTCAAACTCATAGGATACACAGACAGTGACTGTGCTGGCAGCATTCATGATAGAAAAAGCACGTCTGGTTATGTATTTAATTTTGGGACAGGAGTTGTCTCATGGTCTTCAAAGAAGCAGCCAATAGTTTGTCTTTCATCAGCCGAAGCAGAGTATGTAGCAGCCACAAGTGCAGCATGTCAAGCAGTTTGGATGAGAAGAATTTTGAAAGAATTGCAAAACGAACAAATGGAGGCAACAAAAATTTACTGTGATAACAATTCAGCCATTGCTCTTTCGAAGAATCCAGTCTTTCATAAAAGAAGCAAGCATATTGATACTAGGTATCATTTCATCAGGGAATTAATTAACAATGGTGATATATTTTTAGAGTTTTGCAGATCAGAAGAACAAAATGCAGATATTTTTACAAAGCCGCTGGGAAGAGATAATTTTATTTTTCAAAGGAACAGATTGGGCATGGTGGACAGCGCAGTTATGCTTAAGGGTGAGTGTTGGAATATTAACCCTAACTGCCGCCGTCCCCGCCAACCACTGCCCGCTATATCGCAATCAATAAATTAGCCATTGCGATACCGCGGGAGTCTTCGGTAATGTTTTTTGTTTTATATTAACCGCCTGCCGTACCTCCAGCCAATGCCCGCTATATCGCAATCAATAAAATATTCATCGCGATATCACGGGAGACTCAGTAAAAGTTTGTTTTATTTTTAACCGCCGCAGTTTACCGGGCCGTCAACTAACTGCTGCCCGCAATATCGCAATCAAGATTTTAACCATCGCGATACCGCGGGGAACTATGGAGAAAGCTGCCACCGCCAAAGGAAATATCGGGATGCGAAAGATTTAATATTTAAGTTTGAATACTATGTAACGGACATTGTATTAAATGCATTTTGACGGGGGAAAAATTAGTTAGGTGATTTTGAATTTTAAATGTTATTTCGGGCTTTCTCATCCGTGAAATTTTTCACGTGACTTTTTACCTGAGCATATATTTTGTAATATGTAATTTATTTTTAATAGGAGAATGAGAATGAGAAGAAGGTGAATGTGAGCAAACAGAAAATTTACGAGCAGCAGCTCTGTGTGTTGAAAAAATATATTTTATGTTTTAATTTTTACTGTGTGAGAAAATTCCTCCTCTGCCTCCGGCCTTCAGCTGTACATCTTCCTCTGTCGTTGAGAAAATTATAAACAAAAAGAATTATAAATACCAAAATAGCAGCTACATACAAAATATGAGTATTTATCATATGTAATTTGCTATAGTTTTTAAACTGGATTGCACAGTTCCATAATAGTTTATTAGATTTTTTGTACTCAATTGCACAGTTCCTTAGGAAACCAGAAGAATGTCATCGATGTTAATTTTATATGAATTATATATATAAAGTGATCCTAGCCAGCCTAAATTTCCAAGTTTAGAATCCAGATATTCTTAGAATGTACACTAAATGTTAAAACTTGCAAAAATATAATAATGTCATGGCGGCTATGAATTGAATAAGGCCTTTTACAAACATAAACATCGCTGCAACTCCAACTAGCTTCCTATTCTGTAATAGAGTTGCCTAAAGGGACGGTTTATATGCACTCAAAGCTCTTTGTATTTAATATGCTATTTATTACCGACAACACATTCATCCCATTGTCTCCTATTAGAATCTTGAATTGATTTTGGGAAACTGAATATACCATCTACTGTCCCTTACATTTGGTGTTTTATAATGCATTGCATGTTCGAACTACCTGCTTACTATTTTGAGTTGCGACTCTAATTCCGTTTCTTGTGTTTTTGTGCGAATGCGGCACAAGCTGTCGAATACTTTGAATACTAATGTTCGATATATTTACATAACAAAAGACGCTAGTAATCTCGAAAATGTAACCAGGTACTCTTTTGACGCGAGAGACTCTCACAAGCCATTCTAGTTAATATTATACAAGTACCTTCACATTCTATGGCTAAGTATTTCAACTGGAACATTTAGAATTATATTGATGCCCATACACAAAGTAATCTGTTACTCTCTATACTCATGTTAGATTAGTCAAATGATAAGTTTTGATTTAATTATATCCTCTTTGAAAATACCACAATCCTTCTGAAAATATCTAGCATTTATACAATCAAATAGCTTATTTTGTTTATGTGTATATAACGTTTTGAGATTGATATAAAACATTTAATTTTTTTATTAATTGAGAGTAAGAAATGTATTGATAAAAAAATTTAAGATTTTTTTTTTTTTGAATAAAATCTCAAATTTGATTTTTTGGCAAATCAAAATGATATATAAACAGATTAGAAATACATATATAATACTACAATAAGATTAGGAGTCTCTAATAGAGGTGCTCTTAGATTTATGTGGCCCTAGATAGAAATATATCCATAGTTTATTCATATCATGCACAACTAAGTGTTTTTAGTGTGTTTTTATTTCTACTCTACTTGGCATGTGAGAATCACAAGTCCTAGATATGCTTCTATATAGAATATTGATCATATTGAGAACCACATTTGGAGATAGTCAATTTCTTTGATAGTGGTTAAGTCTTATTGCTAATATACGAATATCATAAACACATGAAGAAGATTTGCAAATTATAATACAACTAGGATTCAAATGAGATTGAGAATTATATATGTACTTGATAAACACTATATATATGTACATAATTTATAATAATTGAAAATACCTAATGAATAGGACGATACTAGTAAATGAAAGTTTTACACAAACTACTTAAAGTATTATTGCATGTACCAATAGAGTAACTCTAAAATTTATTGGAGAGACCGGTGAGAAGTAGTGTCAAAAATTGTCACTTGTGTCAATTTCACACTAGTTTTTTCTCCCCTCTATGTTCTTGGACCTAATTATGCATTAACTACTTATTTTATAAACATTCTTATGAAATAAAACATTGTAAATCAAACTATACATTAGCTTTTTCCTCCAAGCACTTTTAGACCTAAGAAAAGGTGGATGTAGTTTAGAGCACACTACACACTAGATCACCTAATTTTGCTCCAAATTTGAATAAGTTGATGTTGATAATTTATTATTTGAATTTCCAATTTCAATTGTTGATTGTCAAATTTTGAATTTTGGTAAATTAGAAGAATTTGATATAAATAGAAGGTATTTTCAACATTTTAAGCATTAAGGAGAAAAACTATTGAGCAAGAATACTTCAAAAATCATGTCAAGAGTAGTCAAAAGAAAAATAATCAAGATTATTATAAAATTTCATTATTCAAGAATCATGTCATGTGTTATGTAAATTTTGTTCATGTTTTGTATGTATTTTATTTGTGAGCATTAACACCTTTTGGCATTCAAATCAATTCAAGTCAAGCAACAATGGATACTTGAAGGTGATGAGTGTGACTTAAATTTATCAAGGAGATTAGACCTGAGTATTAAGTTGTAGTAATTTTTCAATTGATTACTTGTTTACCATTATCCTCTATCTTACCAAGGGTAAGCTCTCTTTTATTCAAAATTTTATATTGTGTACATAGAAATACCAACACAATGTTTTACATAGGCAAGCCACTCTATGGCATAACTCTTCCCCTATTTTCATGTGTACAGGTTACAAATATGAAGTGAATTGGACGATTTAAGGCTATTTGGTCATTCATGCACTTCAACACTACAAGTTTTCAAGTCATGGCAACTAGATTTTCTCTTTAGTAGATGAAGTTCTGATTGTGAGCCTAGAAGGATAGAAGCTATGCCATTGGGGCATTGGGCTTGGACTTTTAGATCTTGAAAAGAAGGACGATAGTCTAAAGTGCACTATTTCCCAGACAAGCTAAATCAAGCTTAGATTTTAATCCTAAGTTCTTTTTTGTCTAATTTCTTCATTTTGGACTCTATTTTTATTTTGTTGCATTCAATTTGTCAGAAAACATAACAAACTAATCTATTTTCATAGTTTACATAGTCATCATTCAAAATCAATCAATTAATGAGAGGTGGTATTTAGCTTCCTTTCTCCAATGCTCTAACATCCAGATTGAATTTCTCTAAAATAGAAGCTCTTCATCACAAGGGAAATATAGTTCATCATTTTCACATTCTTTCAAATCCATTTCTTCAATGAATTAGTCATTTTGATCTAGTATATCATCTTAGAGATCTTGTGAGCCACTCTATATATTATAATTAAAAATGACATGCCCTACTTCATTACAATAGTAAAATTTGACTTTTCCTTTCAGATGAACATTCTTTTCTTTGTAATTGTATTTTTTTGTACATTTAATACTTATTCTAATTTTGAGTATTCATTTTGGTTAAGTACAGTATAAATTACTCCTTCAAGCTGAAAATTTTAATTTTCTTAAAGTAAACACCATACTATACATAATATTAAAGAATATTACCTTAACATTAGCATCCTTTAATTTCTCTTTAATTTCAACACTGGTTTAGTAAGGAGTGAAACATACTTATATAATGTAAAAAATTTCTACCTTTATCCATCTTAAATTTGTATAATCTTTTCTTCAATTTCATCTTCACACTTTCTACTTTAGATCTAAAAATTTTGTTTAGTGAAGGGTGATATTTTGGAATAGGGATATTTTCTTAGGATTTAAAAATTACACAAATAAATGAATGTTGGAATAGTCCAACATAGATCAAAGGTGCAAGTTATGAAATGTATAATGATGGTAAAATTTTAATTTGCTAGTTGCATAGGAAGTCTAAGTTTTTGAAAAGTATATAATTGAAGTCTAAAGATAGATAATATGATGAAGATTCAAGAATAAAAAAATTAAATAAAGGGTCATATTTTCCTTCATCTAGAAACATGGAATTACTAACTTGTATACCTATTGCTTTCCTTGTACCAGTTAAGAGTATTTTATATTTATTCTAGCTCATTTGTAGTAACTAATGTGTATTTATACAGCAAATGCATAGCATTTTAAAGTGATATTTTGACACTTTTTGATTATGTTGAGTTGCATTCTATTTTCATATGGATGTGTTAAAATTGCAATTTTAAAGAATCATGTCCATTTTCAATACCACTATTAATATTGATTCTTGAGAACTCTTAATAAACTACACAAGTTTTAAATCATTGATCATGTTATATTAAAATTTAAATATGTGGCCATCCTCTCATAACTTGTAGAATATCAGTTCCCCTTATGCAATTTTTATTTTTGTATGCACCATATTATTTGAGGTTTTTCCATGGTGTTACTATGGAATGAAATACCCAATGCAAGTAAACCCTACATTTCTAGGTAGATTTATCTTGTACATTTTATAGTACTCATCATTTTTCTTTGCCTTTTCTTTTAATCAATTAGGAGGTTGTCATTATGAATCCACTACTATTCAAAAACTACTATAAAGCACTTAAGCTTCCTAACACCTTCTTAACTAAATGAGTTGTGGTTGGATGGCTAATAGAGTTCAATTGTAATATGAATCTTTGTTTTAGTTATATAGTCTTGTCCATGGTTTTTAAATGGATTTCACATACCTTTAATGCTTTTGTTATAATTATTTTATTGTTCCATTTAGATTTTTATTTATTATAATTTGATTTGTTATAATGGTTGTGTAATGAATTTTTGCAGTGATTAAGGAAAATTTAGAAGGTTACATAGTTAATTGAGTAGAACCATTCAATTTTCAAATCAACATATTACCTAAATGGTTGTGATCCTAAAATTAAAAAATCAATCCATGTCAAACTAATTATGCAATTCATATACTTAGCATAAACTAATAACTAGAAAATAACTTTTTCAGATTAATGGAGAATGGGGATGGGATAAGATGATTTAGAAACTTGATAAAGATTTGGTGGGCCACTCCTCATATGGATATTTATAAACTTCTCTTGTCAACATCTATCAATGTGAAACATTATCCAACCTTTGAAATATAAACCCTAATACATTATCCAACCTTTGAAATATAAACCCTAAATTTTAGACCCATTGCATGCTCAAAACATTGTATCAAACTCTCTAACAACATGTTTTATTTTTCTTATTACAAAGATAAAAATTTATATTAGTGTTGACAACTTGTAAAGAAAGCACGCATTCAAGTGGGAAAACCCCAACCTTGTGCCTACAATCCATTTACACTTAGAAAAATAAGTATGTTATTTCATGGTTGCTTAATTCTAGTAACATGCTAAACTCAAACAAAATATAAGACTATCAAAACCGAAGCTGCTAACCCACACTCTAGTATACACAAACATTGAAGCTGGAAACATTTGCATCAAGCTCATTGGCACGAGTTTAACTAGCTACTACCAGTGAACAATATGCAAACTCAAAACTACCAGTGTGCTTTATTGGAGAAAGTCTATTACATAATCTTGACCGAATGATAAGTTTTTACTGGAATCTGGCTTTGGTATCGATGCCATAAAGAAAAAGAAAAATAAGATTCTGTAATTCAGCAAAATATTAATTGTCAACTCGTTCAAATATCTTCTGGCAAAACAGTGCCTTCTTGCAGCTTTGCAATTGTTAATTCTTTTCGTTATGTTGGACAACTAACATTGTACTCAAAGTATACAGCAGGAATGCAGTTTTCAGGCTTTCCGAAAAAGAGATAAATTGAAAATTCCGATACCAGGAATAGAAAACTGTAAATAAAGATTCCCGCTTTCCAGTGTTTCGACTCATGATAAGAACCAGTTAGTTCGAACATGCAACTGAATAATGTAATAGCAAAAGTAAGAGTACTACATACTAAATTGAACTTCAATAGGACAGAGTGAGATGCATGTGTTGTCTTTAAGAAATAACAGAAACAGAATAAGAAACTATTTGCAGTTGCAGGACCCCATATTCATTTCATGACTCTAGTGACTAAAACTGTAGATTCGAAGAATCTAAATATTCCAATGTTAGAATATTAAGTCGATGAGCATCTTAAAATCTTGTATAGAAGTATTCTTTTATTCGTATGGAAATGGGTAATTTTATATTAACAGATAAATATATTGTATGTGGGAAATGAAATTTGAGCATGATTATCAATTGTTTTTTCAGACAATTCATATCCTGTCATTAAGATATGGATTGTTTATTGTACAATTGGGGTATGCATTATAATAGGGGAAGGTTGTTAGTAGTCCTTATAGACAACTTCCCACATTCCAAGCTCTTAAATGGTATGTCAGAGTTTGATATTCTTTTTAGGGTTTTCTATGCAACTTAAGAGCTTATAGTTATTCTTTTGGTTTCTCCACAGTTACAATGAATACAAGAGGATTTGTGATGTGCACAAAGGTCAAAAAGTTGTCATTTCAAGTTGACGTCGGATACATATTCTCTATTGCCCATTCACTTTGACCACCATAAAATTTGTCCAATTGATCCAATACATATGCACAAATGCCCCACTAATAAAGTGGACAACTATTGGTACATTTGGAATTTGTTAGTGGACTTTTAATTAACATGTATCAATGAACATTTATTGGAACATAGATAGTAAGTGGGGCCTTTCCCCTACTCAAATTCAATAATTACTATCTCTAATAAAAAGATATCTTAAAATATATAATGTTTATTGTTTCATTAAAACATTAGAATTGATATATGGTCATTAAGATTTTGAAATATAATTTTAATAATTTAACTTTTTTATTTTATTTATTTTTTAAATATTGTAGATGAATTAATTTTTTTAATTTATTTAGAAAAAAAAACTGATATAATTATGTTTTTCAAATATTTGAACATTTTATAAAAGACTTAATAAAAAAACATAATACCATTCTTAATGATTGAATTCAAACAAATTAGATTACAATCCTTAAACATATATACTTTCAATAATATTTTATTTTATTTTAGATTTTACCTTGTTTTTAATTACTTTTAAATGATTATTTAATGTATAATTCCACCTTTTCCATTGATAAATATATCTAACAAAATTGAATCTTTTTTTTTTTTTGGTTCCTGGTATTACGTAGTTTTTTTTAATTCTAAATATGATTTAGCTCCTCTTGTTTATGTAGTATTGTTACCATACGTTCATGCTGTTGGTATTTGCTGTGATAAGCGATTTATAGTGTTGAGTGTATTCCTTTTAACATTCATGATGACATCGTAGAAGGACGGAAACTTTGTATTATAATGAAGTTTCAAGGGATGGGGCCCAATAGAACTCCATCATCTGTTAGTTAAAAAAAAAACCCCATGGCATGTGCTATTGCCGGCGCCTTTACAAAGAATTTGAAGCCCAAAAAGTCTATATTTACCACGCCAGAGGATAGGGAAATACAACTACTTAGGCTACTTTAGCTATTTCTCTCACCCCACTGCTGTCTTTGCTATCGCTGCTAACATACCTGAGTTGAGTTTCTGCTTTAAATTTTGAAAATGAAAACTGGTCTTGCTTTCGTTGTTTCTGTCTACTTTCTTTCTTGGGTTACTTTACTTTGTGAAGCTCGGCCGATTTGGATACCGAATACAGAAAAACTATTGCCCTCACCAGCTCCCGCCCCCATCATTTATGCGGTCTCCACTGGTAACCAGAGAGAGACAGCAAGCTATAAGGACGGCTCGGCTGGGCCTCTTATAAGTAAGAAGAAAAAGTATGATGGTTACCCAACAAATGATGATGATGAAGCTGCAGCACCAGAAAGGATGAATCATCAACAAGGTCATAGTCCTGGAGTGGGACACAGCGATCCTTACTCCCTCTGCTGTTGAACAGCCAAATTGAAGAATGAGATTACACGTTCATATTAAAAAATTCTTAGTGGCTTCTCCGTTTGTTAACTGACCTTTATTTAGAGTCTAACATTTTGTACAGGAAAATATCGTGACGAGTGACAGCATGTAATGTTTGTTGGAATTTATTTCTTTGTTAGAATGTGAAGTATATGACTCGAAACACGAATATAATGTTCTCTCTGTTCTCTCCATGAATGACATTTCCTTCTTTCACGCAGTTTTCATACTGCCCCTTCCTTTAAACCGAATGCATTCATTATCTCGTTTTAGTTTACTTCGAGTTCTGAAAGCTTGTAGTGTAACAATTGGTGACGAAACATCAAAGTTCTTTATATTAGATGTGCATCAAAGTGGAGGTTATCCTGAAATCTGGAAGCCATCATGAATAATACCACTATTTGTATATCCTACGATCATTGCATTTCATAAGAAAAACGTCATATTGATATGGCCTATCATATATAACTTACATCACATACCGAATGTTTTTACATTAGTATTCTCTATAATGTTTTTTATTAAAAAAATATATAAATATTTTTTGCATATAGTTTTTAATAATATGTATTCAGAATTTTATTTGTGGACATTTTCATATAATAACTTTGATAGTTTCTTTTACCAGAATGTAATCTTAAGAAAGAAGAAATTCTTATCATTGAGTTGATCTGATTGAAGAGATGGAAAAATTGCAGAATGATTCAAGAAATATTTGCTGAGATTTCGGCAAATGAAACCATACTTATACGGTAAGGATAATTCAAGTCATTATGAATTAATGAAAGTGTGTTGATTCAATCTTCCACTACACAAAAGTAAATAACATGGCCTCCCTTAAAGTGAAGGCCCAGAGGCAGAGGAGGAATTTTCACACACACAGTAAAAATTAAAACATAAAAAATTAATATTTTCTCAACACACAGAGTTGCTGCTCGTAATTTCTGTTTGCTCACATTCACATTCCTCTCTTCATTCTCATTAATTCAAAAGTAAATTACAATTACATAATATATGCTAAAGTAAAAAGTCACGTGAAGAATTTTCACGGTTGAGAGGGAACAAAATTACAATTTTTCAAAATCACCTAACTAACTTTTCCCCCATCAAAATGCATTTAATACAATGTCCTTTTCATAATATTCAAACTTAAATATTAATTCCCTGGCTGTGGCGGCTTTCTCCATAGTTCCCCGCGGTATCGCGATGGTTAAAAACTTGATTGCGATATTGCGGGCAGCGGTTAGTTTACGGCCCAGTAAACTGCGGCGGTTAAAAATAAAACAAACTTTTACGAAGTCTCCCGTGATATCGCGATGAATATTTTATTGATTGCGATATAGCGGGCATTGGCTGGAGTGACGTCAGGCGGTTGAGATAAAACAAAAAGACTACGGAAGTCTCCAGCGGTATCGCGATGGTTAATTTCTTGATTGCAATATAGCGGGCAGTGGTTGGCGGGGACGGCAGCAGTTAGGGTTAATATTCCAACACTCCCCCTTAAGCATAACTGCGCTGTCCACCATGCCCAATCTGTTCCTTTGAAAAATAAAATTATCTCTTCCCAGCGGCTTTGTAAAAATATCTGCACTTTGCTCTTCTGATCTGCAAAACTCTAAAAATATATCACCATTGTTAATTAATTCTCTGATAAAATGATACCTGGTATCAATGTGCTTGCTTCTCTTATGAAAGACTGGATTTTTCGAAAGAGCAATGGCTGAATTGTTATCACAATAAATTTTTGTTGCCTCCATTTGTTCATTTTGCAATTCTTTCAAAATTCTTCTCATCCAAACTGCTTGACATGCTGCACTTGTGGCTGCTACATACTCTACTTCGGCTGATGAAAGACAAACTATTGGTTGCTTCTTTGAAGACCATGAGACAACTCCAGTCCCAAAATTAAATACATAACCAGACGTGCTTTTTCTATCATCAATGCTGCCAGCACAGTCACTGTCTGTGTATCCTATGAGTTTGAACTCATCTGAACTTGAATACTTAATGCCAAAAATTTTTGTTCCACTTACATACCTTAAAATTCTCTTCCCTGCTTTCCAATGGGTGTCTTTTGGTGTTTCCATAAACCTGGAAATCAAACTTACTTCATACATAATGTCTGGCCTTGTGGTCGTGGAGATACATGAGACTTCCAACAAGCCTCTTTAAACAAAAGTTAATCAAGACCCTCTATCATCCTTGCTTAGTTTCGCACTCAATACCGTAGGTGTTGGTGTTGGTTTGCACTTCATCATGTTAAATCTTTTCAAAATGTCATTTGCATATTTTGACTGTGAAAAAAAAATACCATTTTCATTTTGATTCACTTCAATGCCCAAAAAATATTTCATCAAACCTAAGTTTGTCATTTCAAATTCTTTCTTCATATCTGCCTTGAACAGATCAATTGACAAATTGCTAGTGAAAATTAAATCATCCACATATAAGCATACTATCAATATTTCACCTTCTTCATTCATTTTTGTATACAGTGTGGGCTCACTGCTACATCTATTAAATCCATTCTGCAAAAGATAATTGTCTATTCTGCTGTACCAAGCTCTTGGGGCTTGCTTCAATCCATACAGTGCCTTTTTCAATTTGTAAACTTTGTCTTCCTGACCCAGAATTTCATACCCAGGTGGTTGATCCACATAAACTTCTTCTTCTAAATAACCATTTAAAAAATAATTTTACATCCATTTGAAATACGTAATTTATTCCCGAAATGCTAATGCTAAAACTTATCCTTATAGGGTCCAATCGTATAATGGGTAAAATGTCTCATCAGAGTCAATTCCAGTCATGGAATAGCCCTTTACAACCAATCTTGTTTTAAGCTTCTGAACTTCATCTTTTTCATTCAATTTGGTTTTATAAACTCATTTCACTCCAATGACATCTTTGTCTTTTGGAAGACTGACTAGTTCCCATGTCTGATTCTTTTCAATTGCTTCAATCTCTTCATCCATAGCACTTACCCATTTATCATCTTTGACTGCATCTTCAAAATGAATTGGATCTTCTATTTGAGAATAAAATGCACAAAGAGAAATCTGATCTGAATTATTCTCACCTTCATTTTGCTCATATATATCTCTTATGCTTCTGATTTTCTGTCTTCTCAGACTTGCCAATGTAGGATTTGACATATCACTTGAACTTGTGGAATGTGGACCCGATGGTCCTGCTGTAGATGGTGTTTGCTGTCCTCTTGTTGGACTGCTTCCTTGAATGCATGAGGTTGTTCTTACAATCGATGTTGGTGTCACTTGTGGACCACTTTGTTGAGCTTGAATGGGAGTGGTAGGAGTCACAATAGCTGGAACATTTGTTGTTGCTGGAACTTCATTCTCCTCTTGAGGTATACTAGCTGAAATATCGACTGTCTTCTCTATACTTCCATCTCATGCTTCATCTTCTACAAATTGTACATCTCTGTTGATTATAACTTTCTTTGTTGTTGGGATTATAGAGCTTATAAGCTTTGGATTCTTCACTATATCCAACATACATTTTTCTTACTTGTTATCTAGCTTCCTCTTCACCTTATCAGGCACATGTGCATATGCTACACATCCAAATACTCTCATGTGAGTAACACTGTGTTTTCTTCCTGTCCATGCTTCTTCAGGTACCATATTCATGACACTTTTTGTTGGACACCTATTCATTATATAAGCTGCACAAAAAATTGCTTCTGCCCAATATTCATTTAACAAATGTTTGGCTTTCAACATACTTCTAGCCATTTCCATGATTGTTCTGTTTTTCCTTTCAGCTACTCCATTTTGTTGAGGTGTGTATCTAGTTGTGAATTTCTTGTGAATTCCATGATCTTTGCAAAAATTAAAAAATTCTCTTGAAATATATTCACCACCTCTATCTGTTCTCAACACTTTGATATAATAACCACTTTGTTTTTCAACCAAATTCTTGAACTGACGAAACAAATCAAACACTTCATTTTTCTACTTTAGAAAATAAACCCATGTTTTTTTTGAATAATCATCAATGAATGTTAGAAAATAAAAACTACCACCTATTGAAGGTGTTTGGTATAGGTCCACACAACTGGAATAATGTATAATTTCCAAAGGGGCTTTGCTCTAGTTGGACTTCCTCAGAAATGATTCTCTATGTTGTTTTCCTAAAATGCACCCTTCACATACCCTTTCTGGTTTTTCTATTAAAGGTAGTCCCTTGACCATGCCTTTCCTATGAAGTAAATTTAAACCTCCAAAATTGAGATGACCAAATCTCAGGTGCCATAACCAGTTTTCATCTTTTATCTCAGCTTGAAAGATTGTCTGCACTACTGCTGTAGTTTCTTCTCTACCCATTTGTGAATTCATTAAGTGTTGTGCTTGAGCATAATTTATATTCAAATCTGGCCTTATCTTTAAGGGAAACATTCTGTTGTTTGTCATTCTGACTTTTGCAATAAGCTGGTTGCTTGGGTATTTGTCTAAAATTGTGCATAGACCATTCTTGAAGGTTACTCTATACCCTTTTTGAACTAGTTGCCCTACACTCATTAAATTATGTTTCAGACCAGGCACAAAATACACATCTGAAATATACTTTTTCTCCCCCTGTTTAGTTAGAATATTGACATCTCATTTTCCTTTGACTGACACTTTGTTGTCATTACCCAATGTAACATCAGACTTTACATTCTCATTTAAACTTGAAAATATTTCTAGATTCCCTGTCATATGATTGCTACAGCCTGAATCTAAAAACCATACATCTTTTTCATTTGCTTGAACAACATTACAAGCTAAAAACATTGTGCTCTTATCTGAATTCTGCTTTTGACCTTCTCTTAAAAAATTTGCATTTTGTCTATTATTATCATAACGCTTCTTTCTACACTCATTCCATATAATGCCCATATTTTTTACAGTAGTGACATTGGACTTGAGATTTATCATACTTTTGATTTTGTGACTGATTCTGTGTTGAGTTTTGGCTTGAGCCTTGATTGCTGCCTCTTCCATTTGAGCTTGATAAACTGTATCTTTCACCTCTATAAGAGTTTCTTCCTCTTCCTCTTGATCTACCTCTGCCTCTTCCTTGACTGACTGAAGCCTGAGTTTTGAAAGCATGCTCCAGTGATGTATCTGCTGACCTTTTCAGCCTTTGTTCATGAGAAATTAGAGATGCATACAGCTCATCAACTGAGAACTGTGAGAGATCCTTTGTCTCCTCTATAGCAACTACAACTGGTAGAAATTTTGTGGGCAAACTCCTTAAAACCTTTTCAACAACTCTGGTATCTTCCAGATTCTCCATGAGACCATTTGATTAACCACCCCAATGACTTGCGTAGAATGAATCTACAGATTCATTGTCCTTCGCTATTGTTCTTTCAAAATCTCTTTCCAAAGATTTTTGTAGTTTTGTTGTTTTAACTTTTGCCAGCTCATAGGCTCTTCAATAAAGCAGGCGTCCCATGCTTGTTTGACTTTGTTGCTGAAACTTTTGGAAAATGCTCTCATGTACAGCTTGAAACAGATAAAATAAATCCTTTGAATCTTTCTTCCTTGTGTCCTTCAATAAGTCTTTCTCTGCTTGTGTTAAAGCATTGTATGCTACTGCATCTGCTGGCTCTGCAAATCCATTCTCTACTAAATCCCATATATCCTGTGAGCTAAATAGTGTTTTCATTGTAATTGACCAGTACTCATAATTCTTCCCATTAAACTGTGGAATTTGTGGGTTTGTCAAGCTTGTGCTTGCTGCCATTTTTGAAATTTACCCAGATAATCTACTTTGCTCTGATACTCGAACTTGCTCTGATACCACGTGAAGGCCCAGAGGCAGAGGAGGAAAATTCTCACACAGTAAAAATTAAAACATAAAATATTATTTCCAACACACAGAGCTGCTGCTCATAATTTTCTGTTTGCTCACATTCACCTTCTTCTCATTCTCCTTGTTAAAAAAATAAATTACAATTACAATTACATAATATATGCTGCAGGTAAAAAGTCACGTGAAATATTTTCACAGATGAGAAAGCACGAAATACATTTAAATTCAAAATCACCTAATCCATCCTTTTTCCCCTCTCAATAAAATGTGACATTTAATACAATGTCCTTTTTTCATAATATTCAAACTTAAATATTAATTCTTTCGTATCCCGAAACTTTCTGGCGGTGGCGGCTTTCTCCATAGTTCCCCGCGGTATCGCGATGGTTAAAATCTTGATTGCGATATTGCGGGCAGCGGTTAGTTGACGGCCCGGTAAACTACGGCGGTTAAAAATAAAACAAGCTTTTACTGAGTCTCCCGTGATATCGCAATGAATATTTTATTGATTGCGATATAGCGGGCATTGGCTGAGGTGACGTCAGGCGGTTGAGATAAAACAAAAAGACTACGGAAGTCTCCCGCGGTATCGCAATGGCTAAATTATTGATTGCGATATAGCGGGCAGTGGTTGGCGGGGACGGCGGCAGTTAGGGTTAATATTCCAACAGAGTCAACAATACATAAACTAATATATTACCTTGTACCCAGAAAGCGTGTGAGAGCTGCGCTGAGTTATTATCAAACCATTTCAAATCTTTTCGAATCTTTACCAACATCTATCTTCAAAATTTGTCTTCAATGCTGATACTAACTGAGATCCAATGATGATACGTAGAGGATATTAGAAGACAGGTGTTGTTGGAGAATTTAATGAAGTAGTTGAGAATATATTTCCAACATAATTGATATATGGTTTCAGGTAAATTTACAGTCTAACAATTTATCATCGAAAAATTCACTGTCAATAATTTGTTCAGAAAATTCATTGTCATGACATATTCATCTTGTGAAAAATTCACCACCAGCAATTCAGGATAATTCATCACATTAATATTTTTTAATATATAATTCAAAGACATTGTGATTTTTTTTACAAAAGAATAATTTCCACGACATTAATAATAGAGATGACTGATATTGTTGTATAATTAGTTTACTAGAATAAAATAAAATATATTGAAAAATGTTTTCATTTTTATCATCATAAATCAAAATTTCTAATTATATATGTGATGAATTATCCATGAGATGAATTAGTCATGACGATGAATTGTTTGATGGTAAATTGTTTTCTCGCGATAAATTGTTGATGATGAATTTTCCTAGAACCTTAATATATAGATTATCCTCATATTGCACATGCTTGAATGATATCCTTTACTTGCATGTTGCTGAAAGTCTCTAAAGCCTTTTCTTCAAACTATTATGTACACTAGTAATGGTTGTGGGGTTTGGCTTCATGCTTGCCAATACATTTGCTTGAAAGTTTATGAATCTTTTATTGATTTTATTTTGTGCATGTCATGAACCTTGAATGGTGTAAGCTTGGAGTGGAGACATTTATCAAATTCGTAGATCTTGTTTTCTTTCAACATTTACTCGTAGATCAACTAAGACAAACATCTCTCCC
>VDFB02331095.1:123879-146065 GCA_007258455.2 Sequoia sempervirens | reverse complement strand
GTTCAAAACCATATACAAGGTGGTACGGGGAGGTCCCTATGGAAGCCTTTTGTCTCGTCTGATCTGCCCAAAGAGAAAATTTGAGTTGGGTGTACCAATCTTTGGGGTTTCTTTCTAACAGTTTGTGGACGACCATTAGAAGGTTTTTATTAGTGGATTCAGCCAAACCGTTTCCTTGTGGATAGTAATTGGAAGCAAACTTTATGATTATTCCATGATCAAATGACCACCCAAAAAATTTCAAGGAAGCAAACACAGGACCATTATCGCAAACAAAAGCAACAGGACAACCAAAATGATTAATGATACCTAATTCGAGGAAGTCAATTACCACTTCAGAAGTACACTACTTACAAGAAAGAGCTTCAGTCCACCAAGTAAAATAATCAGTGATAGTAAGAATATACTTGTGGCCCACAGAGGATGGTGGGTTGATTGGACCAATGAAGTCCATTCCCCATTGCACAAATGGTTTTACCTCTATGACCGGTTGAAGTGGAAGGGTTGCATACTTCTCTTTGCTTGTTGTGGTTTGACACACATGATAGGTTCTTACATGATTGTGTGCATCCTTGAATAATTTTGGCCAGTATTATCCCACTCTTAGGATCTGATTTGCAGTAGATGGTGCGGAGCCATGACCTGTGTCGTACCTGTCGTGTAATTTAGCCATTACCCTTGCACCTTCCTCCTTGAGGCAGCGAAGGAAAACACCCTCATAATTTTTCTTGTATAAGACAGCCCCTTTCATCTTGAAACTGTCACTTTTTAGATGCAAAGCTCTTCGTTGCACTGTGTTGAGATGATCCAGACATTATTGATTCAAAAGATAGTAGATAATCTCATCATACCAATCGCTTGGTGAAACATCTTGAAGGTGATAATGTTGTGTTGTGAGATCAGGACCCATTTTTTCCATGGTCTTAGTTAATCCCCGTCCCCTTACCAATTTCATAGGTTGAATTTTGATGTCATACTCCTATAACATTGTCACCCACTTAGCTCTCTATTCTTCCAATTCGTTCTGCATCAACAAAATATTTACTATAGGGTCAGGTACTATGGAGAAGACCTTATTTCTCAATAAATAGTGCCTAAATTTCTTCACAACTCTAACCAAAGCATAGGCCTACTTTTCCATATTGGGGTATCTCAACTCTGTATCTTTTAAAGGAGCACTCATGAAGGCTATGGGATGCTCATCTCCTTGGTCAAATTTTTGGGTTAACATGCTGGCACAAGAGTGATCCAAAGCAAAGGAATCTATATAAAAAGGTCTAGAGTTATCAAGACTTACCAAAATTGGGGCATTAGCTATTGCCCTTTTAATTTCTGCAAATGCTTCTTTTTCTTTTGTCCTCCATTCAACCTTCACATCCTACTTCAACATGGTGTTTAATGGTTTTACTATTTCTATGAAGCCAGTTATAAACTTTCTAACAAAATTAAACTTTTTGAAGAAAGATTTCATATCTTTCTTGCTGGTGGGAGGTTGAATTTTTAGTATGGCTTCAATTCACTCTAGATCAATGGATATACCTCTCTCTGAGATGACATGACCAAGCAACTTTCCCTCTGTTACTCCAAAGATACATTTCTTGGGGTTAAGTGAAATACCAAATTCCCTGCATTTATGAAATACTTTGCATAAGTCTACAATGTGATCACCACGTCTCTTCGAGAAGATAGTCAAGTCATCCATGTAGATAATGATTCATTTACCAATGATGTCTTTGAAGGCGATGTCCATGGCCCTCTGAAAATTTGCTCCAACATTGATTAACCCAAAGGGCATCCTCCTATAGGAAAAAGTCCCCCACTTTGTGGTGAAAGTAGTTTTATGCCTATCTTCATATTGCACCATGACCTGATTGTACTCGGAATACCCATCCAAAATAGACATCATCTGGGATCTGTTGACAATTTGTAACACCTCATCTAGTGACAGGACTGGGTAATTGTCTTTCTCTTATGCACGATTGAGATTCCTGAAATCAACACATAGCCTAATTTCCCCATTCTTTTTTCTTACTGGAACCAGGTTAGCAACCCAAGTTGAGTGCCTAACTGTAAATATAATACGATTAGATAACAACTTTTGCACCTCCTTTTGAATGATGGGTTCCAGCAAGGCATTGATTGGTCTTTGCCTTTTTCTGAATGGTTTGGAGTTAGGCTTGAGTGGAATGGTGTGTGTAATAATTGAGGTATCATATGTTTTCAGGCCCTCGCAACTCTAGGCTATAACATCTCAGTAAGTGTGGAGTGCATCTATTATTCCCCTTCTTTCTTCTGGCGTACACACCTTCCCAATGAAGATTTTCTTAACATCATTAGTGGTGTCCATATTATGTGCGTCACATTGACCCTTGATTGAATCTTTCTTACTTTGTTGATCTGAGTCCCTGATCTTGTCTAGATCAAATATCCTTTTTAGCTAAACCATTCCTTGTGGGATTGTGTTTTTCTTCAGATTGATGACTCTTTCAAGGTCCATTTCCGCTTCTCGGGGTTCTGCCTCATCAATTATCTAGGAAGCAAACACGTCAGAGCTTGTGATAAAATATAGAATGTGCTTATCATCTTCAAACACTTGGAAATTAGTTACATTGTCGGGCACTGATGGTACTAGTGTGAGTTCTATAGTGAACTTCAAAGTTGAAAGTGACAAAGGTTGCAATGTACTTGTCGCTTGTGCTAGAGAATCCGCAGTCTGATTCTTACTATGAGGTATTAACTGAATGTTGAAAGCATCGAACCCTTCGATAAGGTCCCATACCCTGTGTCTGTAATTAGTCATTCTCCTATCATGACACGAGTATTGATTTATGACTTGTCTAACCACCAACTCCAAATCTCTGAATACTTGTAGAACCTTGACCTTCTTTCTTAACACCATAAGCAATCCATGAATTAAGGCCTCATATTTGGCTACATTATTAGTGCAATTGAATTGGAGTTTGTGTGTTGCAAAGAAGGTTTTACCTTTGGGGATGATCAGCTCAAATCCTACTCCAGCACCTTGTTTTGACTTTGATCTGTCAAACCTAAGTGTCCAACAGTCTGCGGTCCCTGTATCTTTTGATTTACCTTTCACTTTGCTGCTACCATGCGACTCTTCAGAAGGTATTGAGTTCTTACCTCTAGAGTCATCTTGAGTGCTTTGTCTATTAATCCTAGTGGCAGGAGTGGGATTGATGCATCTTTGTATTTTCTCCACTGATGTTTAGCACAAGCAGCATTTGAGCTTCGAGTGAGAAGCATTATGGACTCTACACCAATTTGGGAGAAGTAGCTCCTCAAAATTCATATTTATTCCCAACTGGATTTGATCTTCCATGCATTTCTGGATAAATTCCTGAAAGTTGTCCAACAAGCTGAGTTGACCGTCATCCTTATCACTATTGTCTTCCACAGATTCAACTAATCCCCCAGCGCTGTTGGATTTTGTGGTAAGTTTCCCCAGTGTGTTGTGCAACATGAGAATTTCTTTTGTGTCTTATTTTGAAACAGGAGCCGCCAATACATAATTCCTCATGCTGACTTTAGATACCAGTATCTCATTGGAAGTATTCTGATATTCAGTGATCATGTACTTCATTCTAGGTTCTCTCACCTCCTGGGATTTGATCTGGACTCCTTCTAGGGCAGCCATGAGAATGATTTGGATGTGTACCCATTTGGGGCACCTTAAAATCTCTATCCAAGATCGTCCATAAGTATCAAGGATGTCAGGACTACCTAATATTAAATAACTTGTTGAATTTAGGATCCACAGGTAATCTACATGGAATTAACAAGAGTTCTCCCACACGGTTAGTTCTCGTATTTTTTCTTAACCTGAGTGACCTTTTGAGAAGGCATGTGGGTCAGAGTAATACCTAGGGCCCCATGCATGTCAGTATAACATTCAGAAGCCCTTGAGTCCAAAAGACACCAGTAAATTTTCCCAAAGACGCAACAGTACCCAGTGTTGGAGTTGGTGTTTCCCTGAATAGACTTGATCTGGAGTGTCACCAGTAAATCAATTCATCCTTTCTTTCCCTTTATCCCCAAATTGCGCTTGACTTTGTTCTTTGAGTGTTTGTGAACTAGTGGTTTTCCCAACTACTTGGTTAGCAATACTTCCTTGAGGAACTACATTTGAATGGAAAGATCCTAGAACTGTATTTTGGATAGCAGGAACTCTCAATAGCTCAAAAGCAGAAAGACTTACCTTAACCTTCCTGAGTTCTTCATCCACATACTCCCCTAAATGTTCTATGTTCATGTCAGCGTGTGTTTCCTTGGAGTTTTCAGTCTTCCTTTCTTTCCCTCCATCAGCACTGCCTTCCTTAGATCCATTAGGTTGTCATCCCTTTGAGAAATACTATGTTGGCACATGAGGGTAAGATGGATTGTTAATGGCATTTGGATCTGGCGGACTGGTGAAATTGTTTGGAGGGATTGATGTAGTAAAACTATAAATATTTCTCAAAAGTGTCCTACCACTCCATCCATCAAATAAATTATATTATTCTTTGGACTTGAACTTGGTTTTGAGAACTTGGTCAGCTCCTGAAAAGGTTACAATAACCACACCAAAACTCAAAAACAACTTGGACACTACATAAAAGGTTTTTCTTAACTTTATCAACTTCTAAAATGGTTAGCATAACCTTGTCAAAATTCAATAAGGTTATGGGAGCCTTCCCAAATTCCAACACAACTTTCAAAAGGAAAAGACTTTGTCAATGACAATTAAAACTTAGATAATCAAAATGGGAGGCCAAAACTAAGGCAACGGTATACCTAACTTGAAAGTTTTTTATTATATTAGTCTAATTCGTGATAAAATATTTGAGCCTATTGCTTAATAAATGAACAAGTTTAAAAATCATACACTTTAGCTTACTATTAAATAACACGGTAGTTAAAATGTAGTTTTAAACTATTTGATGCCTCATTTTTATATTTATACATCACATGGTGAGGACTTTCCCACAATCATCCTAAGTAAGGATTAATCCTTGAAGTGGAAGTACCCAACTACATATGTTGTAGATGTACTTGCATCATCCCTCTTATAAACTAACATTATTGGCAATTTTAATTTTATTTTACAAACCATATCTAACTATAATTGTCATTTACATGATATCCATAATTTATAAGCTATATTTTGAAAAGAAATAATTCACTCATTTTTAAATTTAACTATAATTGAAATGTAATTTTAACTATTTCAACTATTTGATGTCTCACATTTATATTTATACATCACATGGCGAGGAATTTCCCACCATCAATGTTGAAATCTTGATCATAGATGCATTTGGTAGTCATAAATATCATAATATGACCTTATAAGTTGATCTTATAACACAAGCAATTTCAGACCAAATTATCGGATCAAGATGTCACCAAAAAACTGTTTACTGGATCAAACAAAATTGTTAACAAACAATGTTGGTATCAATGACAACACATCAAAGGGTTTCTTATTCATTATTTAAACAATCCCCCCCTTTGTCATTGATGGAAACATGTGCCCAAAATGAGTTCAAAATTCAAAACATACATCACCAAAACTTTAGGCATGCATGATCTCCTTCTCTAAACATTATCTCCTCTTATACCTTCATCAAAACTTCTACCCAATTCCAATTTTTTTCTCAAATATTCTCCCCCTTTGAGATAAAGGACAAAGGGTATGTTGGTAACACACATGTAAGCTCTAAAAATTTTGAAAAAGTGACTGAAATATATTGACACCCCCTTTGAGAGTTATCCCAAAAATTTGATCTGAATATGCGTACATAGATAAAGTGAAAACAATGAAATAGTATACAAGAAAAATGTTCTTTTGAAGGAGGCACCTTCTAATTCATCAAGAATTATTTGGAAGGAAAATTTTCCTTCATTCCAAATCTTCTTAGTTGTGGTAAGAGACTTGTACATTTCTTCCAATTCAACTAAGCTTTCCTCTCCTTCTTCTGGAGTACTTGGAACCAGATTTATCTTCTCAAGCTTCTCTACATCAACAAGGGCATTGGATACCGGAATGTGCTTGGCCTTCACCAAGTCCCCAAGTTGTCCAAATCTCCTTATTATATCCTCTTTATGCCTTTTAAGAGTAAAGAATTTTCTTTGTAGATCTATAATGGCAATCCAAGAGATGTAATCTTTGGCTTGTGCAGGGTCAAAGGTTCCAGAGGCATTAGATATCTATGACTCTATGGATTCCATTAAATCTTTAATGCCTTGAGTGGCATCCAGCCACCTCATGCAATACAAGAACAATATCTTGGATTCATCTTCACATACCTGCACATCCTTCAAACATTCATTTACCTTTCCATGTGTAGATGTGCATCTGTCTTGTAACTCAAGAAGTCTCTTCTTAGCAAGTCTTGATTCCACTTCCTTCTCAATCTGCTCCTTTAGACCAGAGGCATACTCTTTGAGAATCAACTAAAAACTTCAAGTTTTCAATGGGTGTCAAGGAATTATCAATTGTGGCACCAAGGGTAATGTCTTGTAGAGACTTAATTGTATCATTGATTTGTTCAGTCCCATTTTGATGAGTCTCAATGATCTCCTTTCTTTCGAAGGAAAGAAAAGCATCTCCAAGCTCCATCCTCTAAATGGGTGAGATCTTATTTAGATCTACATAGCCTTGATGTGACAGGAGCTAAATCAACTGAGGAGGAATGGTCGGTTGGAACCTCATATGTCCTTTCAAAAGACCCATAAATGCATTACTAGAGGATTCTCCAAATGACTTTGTTAGCTCCATTGTCTTTTGAGGTTCTTCTTCATTCTTTCCAACTTCGGTCCCTTCTTTATTCTTCTCTTTCTCGTCTTCTTATTCCTTGTCTTCTTTTCTGGAGGTATCTTCCTTTTTCGTTTCTTTATCTTCATCCTCCTTTTTTTCCTCATCATCTTTTTTGTTATCATCTCCTTCTTTGTCTCCTTTTCCGTCTTCTCCATTTTCTTTTTCATTTGTTCTCCTCATTTTTTTTGTCAGCATCATCAGTATTCTTTTCCTTCTCCTTTTCTTGCTCTTGTCCTGTACTCTATTTTTCATTGTTTGTACTAGTGGCATCATTAGTATCTTTTGGAGGAGAAGGTGTCTCTGAAGGAGCATGTGTATCATCAACCACATTCCCTAAAACATCCAAATGTGGAGTCCCTTTTGTAGAATAATCATTTGCTTCTTCTACAACTTCTTTGAAAACAAGAAGATTCGTAGTAGGAGGAATAATTTCCTTTGCATCAGTAACTTCATCCTTACCAAGCTCCTTTTCTTGAGCTGTTTTGGATGATGAAGCAACAATCATCCCAAATTTCTCTGTCATGTCTCTCACTATATCCATAGTTTCTTGTTTTAATTTTTTTGTACTATCCTTTTCTATAGCCATGGATAACTTTAAGAGCCCCCCACCTTTGGCGAAGGTGTAAAATTCTGGTGAATCTTGTATACTTCCCGATAAAAATATTAAATTTATTAGCAATTTTTTTCATTTTTTAGAAGAAAACAAATTCCTCAACAGAGAATCTTGTAATTCTCCATGAAGTCCAGAAACTCGAAAATTGCATTTTTTTGAAACTAATAAAGATTTCATCAAGATTAAAACTCTATTTTCAAACCATAATAAAATATTTCCATTGGCTAATTAAACTTGAGCCAAAACAAAAACAAAATATTTTTGTTGACATTAAAACTTTTTTTCAAACCAAAAATATTTCATTAGTGAATTGTCCTTATTTTCAAACAGAATAAAAAAAACATCAATTTAATTAATCATAATCCAAACTAATAAAAAATTCAAATGGAAAAAAATAAACCCTGGTATACAATAAAAATCATCATAGCGTAATAGAAAATATCAAATTATTCCTGACAAATTCTTCACATTCACCTCTTCTGTTAAAGTACGTCTGAATGAAGATAAGTGTCAACATATTTATTATGTCTGTCCTAATATATTCATGACCTGGCTGTGAATTTTTGATGGATCTGCTTGTAGTTGCATTTGAAGTAAATCTCTAAAGCACTAGGTGACTTGTACCAAAACCTCCTGCATAACACTTAGAACTGCAGGATGCAAAGATGGCATCATGTTTCAATCAAGCTCATACCTTTCATATCGCTTCATCATGGGAAATAAGACATGAGACTAAAACACCTTTTGTGATGTGTGATAAGCAAGAGAAAATCAAGGCCTTAATCGCTCATCATAGTAATGAACCTAGTTTGAAGACGGAAGACAGAGGGACAAGCAAGAACTTAAGTGGCAGAAATATGCATGTGCATAAAGTTTGTTTTAAAAGAGGGATCGCCTAGGAAGAATGTAGGACTAGGGATTAAAAACTTAAGAATGTTTTACACAAAGGATGTAAAGGCCAAACAAGGCCAAATTATCAACCTTATAAAATAATTGAATCCCCAGACCAAAATAATGAAGGAAATATGTGTGAAGGATATTCCATATTTCTTTAGCGCAAATCAATATAACCCATGACTATTCAATGAATTTTCAATGGATGGATGTAGTTGCATTCTAGATGCAAATGTCTGAAGCTCTAGACTTGCAAATTCAAACCTCCAGAATAACACTAGAACCGTTAGATTTCCAAAAATCAATGGTTGACATTTTAATATTTTTTAAATGATTTAAAGTCATGACTCATTTTTTTTAAAATAATATTGTCATGATTTCAACTTATCATATGAATTAGCCGTCAGATGTAATTGTTCTATCTCTAACTTCTATATACTTCACCAACTTGATGTTCTTCATATCATTTATACTATATTTCCATTTTGATTTTCTCTTCTCTATTCTCAATTTAATCCATAGATATGAGTCCGTGAGCATGGTCATGCTACCCAAATGTTTTTTTGGAGAAAAGAAGGGATGATGCATATGATAGATGAAAGTTGGGTATGGTTGTTACAATTCCTTGTGTGTAAGTTGAGGATTCTATAAGAATAATTATGGGTAGGTAATGACTTCAGAACAACCCCCATGCTTTATATTCTAAGGTAGCTTCGAATTTCTTGTCCAATTGCATGGACATTTTGCTCAATAAATATTTGGTAGTTGTTGTACACGTTATTTGTAGCTCATTTACTCCTATTTCTTTGTTGAGCTGGTATTACATTGCACCTTTGAAAGGGGTTAGCTTGTTGTTGGGAATCTCTAGAAAGGGAATTGCATGTTTTGCCAACGCAGATCTTGGATCAGTTAATATGAGAGATGGTCCTGTATGTGATACAAAAAAATGAACTATTAAAGAGTCTAGGAGTTTTGAGGAAGGTTTTGGGTGATCTACCTTTTCTCTCTTAAGGTTGTTACTTTGTTAAATTCAATTCACCTTCTACTCAATCAAAAAACACCCAGTTGATGGCCTTAGCTATTGTTCCAAAAAAAATTAGTAATGAATTGTGTGACGTGTGACGTGTCTATATTTTATTGTACAACGTAACAGTTCTTGTAATATGTATTTTGTGACTAGTTTTTTGTCACGATTAGTTGTTTTTTGGTTAGGATGGCTATATAGTATGTACTATGTACTTCATTCTTTGGTTACTTAAATTAAAATAATTTTCGTGGCTCCATTCTTTTAAATCCTTTTTGTTTTTATCAATAAAAAATGTGGCTTTTAAAACTAATAGTAATTATCAACATATAGTTATGATCATAAGTGAGAAAAAAAATTTGTGACTTATTACTTATTAGTGGACATTGATAATGATTAAGGTAAAACAAGCCATTTAATTCGCTCTTTTCAATGCCTCGAAGTACTCTACCTTTCATTTAATTCTCAATATTTTCAATGCCTCGAAGTACTGCAAGCAGTGGCATGGATTAATGCCATATGAACATCCGAAGAGATTGATTGGATAGCTTTATATTGAAAACTGCATGATGTACATTATACTATAGATGATGATGTCATTAATCAGAATCCAGTGATCAAGTGAAACAATATTTGTAATGATTCCATATCATTTGAGTGGTGATTTTGACAGCTTGTCAGCTTGAGGTACAAATTGCATGTAGCCAAACATCAATCAAATTAAACATTTTAATTGTAAATCTAAGGCTTAAGTTACAAGAATCAATTAAGTTGGTTTTTTGGTTTGTGCAAATCACAATTATCATTATACCCAAATTTCACACACAGACATTTACTCAACATGTGAGTAAACAAGGGATCGGGTTGTAGTGGCAATTAGCCCATAAATAGGGATAGTGAGCACAACTGAAATCATTCATTGAAGACTAAAAACTTTACTATTGAGTGCAATGTTTTGAATTGTCACAAGGGTTTTCATTTTGTAGGGTTAATAAGGATTAAGGAAGAAGATGATGTGGTATCATTGGGGATACTCTAAATTCTCCTACCTCCAATTATGTAGTTACAGAGTAAAAGACCAATTTCCTTCAAGTTCATAATGGGTGGAATTGGAAAGAATTTGATCTAGTTCACCTGACTTCTAAGGTAGGTTTTGAACTAGGATGAGGAGCTCTGATGGAGATAAGTGCTATCCCAGTGCATGGAAGCTGCATGTAAAAGATGGGAGCAAATTTACTACCCCTCATGTTTTGTGTGACTCTGGTTTTCAATCAGAATAAGTAAATTTTGTATCTTCATATGTCCCATTTCCCCAGCATTGTTGGCCAAGAAATCCCTATGCATTTGTATTTTTAGAGCCACAGTTGTATTACGTTGTCACCAGCAAAAGCTTGGAATCAGTTTTTATAATCCATTGTCACGAGCAATAGCTTGGAATAAATTGTGTCTATGTAAAGTGGCATACGGTATTTAATATTTATACAAAACAGGAGCTTACCTGCTCTATAGCTACTCATTTTTAAAAAGATATGAAATAATGAAACATTGTAATTCAGTTTCAATAAAATAAATGGTTGTTCTATTCTTCATTATTCATTTACAGTAAAGAATTAATTTATGAGTTTAGTGTCTATGAATCTATTCAAATCAATTTTTTTTCCTTTAAGAAATTGAGTATTATCTATTTATGAAATAATTGCATGCAGATTTAAAACATAAAGTAATACAAATGAAAAAAGAAAGTTGCCTTAAAATTGACAAAAAACATTATAAACACTAAAAGTTGTCACTCTTGTTAGTTTAATTTAAATGTTATTGATTTCACTTTTCCATTGACCTCCCTATTTCTAAGATTACTATTCATTTTATTAAGTCCTTTGCAATGTTGTTATCACTGGCCTGATGCCAATCCTAGCGACTAAATTTTAAAACAACTTTAAAACACATGTTTATTATTTAATATGTTACTCAACCATTCATACGAACATTTGATATACAGTAGTTGCATTCCTATCGAAATGACGGAGTTAGGGTTTGCTAACTTAAACCTCCTAATTACCCCATAATCATTAGACGCATAAAGATCACCAATAGAATTCCCATACCAATGCAAGAAACCATGCACTCAATTGTGTAGTCCGTATAAATACATTGATCTTTTCAATGTTTCCCATTCACTTTATCGTTCAAAAAGCAAAACTTCTACCGCTATGCTATAATTTGACATTTCTAAGTGAGGGTCAGTACACAAGGAGATTTTAGATTGCTCATAGCAAGGCACCAAGGAGATTATGGGTCTCTACATCCAACAAAATTCACCATGCCAATCAAGATTAATATTTTCAAGAACCAAACTGTGTATGAAAGACAAAATTTAGGTTAATGCTTCAACTTTCATCGTTTCTTAAAATCTTATTTTGTCTAACTTTGAAGTTTGGTTTTAGGGTTGAGAGACTTAAGAATTAAGAAAAATTAAGGAGGACTAAGAGGGAATTCACAATTTCACATTGTATAAGCATGTCTACCATCAATACCACTAGAGAAATGTCGGATAAAAAAATACATTATGCAAAATTGCTTAAAACCCCAGGTTTCACTAATGAATACCATGATATTTATGATCCTAAAATCTATGGTAGGTGTACCTCAAAACTTAGATTTTCATCTGAGAATAAGGCTGTAAAGAAAATGCAAGTTAATAGTTGTAGTGCATTGTGGGTAACTGGATTAGGGTGCATGATGTTACATGAGGTTTTCCCTGCCCTAATTTATCAGTACGGTTTGTGCTCAAACATGACACAGATAACAAAAGAGAAATTGTTAATAAAAGATAGTAAAGAAGAATTGTTGTCCATTAATGTAGAAGAACTTTGAAAGTGTTAGTTTACAAATCAAAGAATTTGAAATGTCTACATTTCACTTGTAGAAAAGTTTGCTAGTACTATAGAAGTAGTGATGAAAGGAGAAAATTCTTTCATAAATAAAATAGTCTGTGATAACACAAGCACTAGAAAAATTGTGTTGCAATCAAGCTTCCTCCTTATGATTTTGACATTTTTGAATCATGGCCTGTGATATTTCCATGCTAGCATTTTTCCTCAGACTGGATAACAATTGGGAAGTGGGTGCAAGCCTCCTTGAAATGGTATATAATATCCATTATGGTGTTCCACATGTCAAATATAACTTTATTGAGCACATTGTAGAATCCATGCATAAACAATTTTTAATGATTAAAGGAGGTTCCACCAAGACATTTAGGTTCACAACCTACTTGTGCTATCTTTTTCTATTCAAATTCAGAGGAATGTTTCATACCAACAAGCTTCAGATTCAACCCTATGGTAATAGTAATCCTAAGCAAAAGAAAATGGCTCCAGTATATGAATGGACCATTGAGATAAGTGGATGCATGATCCCTCAAAGGAACTATAATCATTTTGACTACTTTTGCCCATTGCATCAAGTAATTAATACCCAATTCCTATTACATATGTCATGTAGAAATTGCATTCAACTAGGAAAAGAAATACAATTGGCTAATTGGTATTTAATGGAAGAATATACTTTGCTAAGATTTTATGGATCGAGAGTAGAGTCATACAAACTTCCAATACATATGATAGAAAGGGTTTTTGCATTGGAATATGTAAGCCAGTTGAAGAGTATTGATGAACTACACTTTGTCAATCAATAGAAGAAAACTCATTCTTCTTTACCTTTTCATGGAGGGTTCACATTCGAGAGGAAAGCATTTAGTGTGGCAAATGATCTTTTGAAAAAAATTAATTTTGATATTGTCTGTCACTGGCAGTATGATCCATGTGACACCATTAAATCAATTATTGTGTCCAATAGGAATGTTGCAAGTAGAATTCAACATCAATGTAAACCCTTGCTTGAAAACTTGAGAAACAAGGATTCTTGGGATGAGGTCAAAATAGCAATGGAGAAAAGTGTTACTAAGAAAGGTATTTCCTTTGAACAATTGTTAGTATAAATTATGGCATTGCATCGAAAGACAATCAGGAGGTACAACAATTTTATGAAAAACGTGATAAACCATCTAGTAGAGTAAAAATTCCAGATTCTCTATATAAGGAATTTACAGCTAAAAATTGGTCACAATAAAAAATTACTACCTTTTGGTCTATGAGGAAGGAGCTAGGTGATCCAAGAGCTTTTGCAGAGCATGGAGATAATGAAGAAGATCGTGAGTTAAGAAAATTTTGGAATATAGAGCATACCAATGAATGTAAAGATCAAGAAACTGATGATGAATATAATGATGATAGGGAAGAACAAAGCCATGTCAATTTCAAACCTGGTTTAAGTGAGGCCACAAAAGAAGCATATACTTCAGGAGCAACCATAGCTGAAAAAATGGGTTATGAAGGTGGTCCTTTGGGGTCCCAAGGACAAGGCCCTTGGATGGTAACAGATGTAGAGCATAGAAAACCAATTGATAAATTTGGCCTTGGAGCTGAAAAAGTAGACCAAGTGCATACAAGTAAATCTGAAATAATTCAATTTGTTCGAGCTTCAAATCCTCATCCTCATGGTTAGATACAATCACAACAAGGACATTCCCATGGTGGAGAGCTTAGTGCAATTGGCACTGCCACTAGTGGCGATGGTATGGATAGTAGTACTAGTAGTGGTCAACATGTGCTACAACAAAAAATTACACACAAGAGGACAACAATACAAGATACCACACAAAGACAAGGTGATCAAGGCATATAGAAGAGGCAAAGGATTTTGACAAGTCCAAGTCACACTACCAGTGGATCCACCACAAAGGAGTTATTTCTAGGCACTCCCCCACTACTAGTTAGTGTGGTTATGACATCATTAGCAACTGCATGTACTTCTATTACTTCGCCATTCAAGCATTCCATTGTTCTTGCATCCCCAGGTTTTGATTACATTGAAGAGTTTAAAAGGAAATCAGACTTGTATAAAAAATAAAAGAAGCAATTGATGGAGAGTGCATCCATTGTAACTTTAGAGCCTGCAAAAACCATGGTATTAACAACATTTGACACAAATAAATAAATCATGGAGTACACAATAGTTATTCCCACAGTTCAAAATAAACCAGAAAATCAGATGGATCGATCTAAATTCCAAGTGAGTAGTTTACAATTGGATTTTTCTATCTAACTCAAAAATACTAACAAAATTAATGTATCAAAGAAGAACAATGAATTGGAGTACATATCGTTGCTAGAGCAAGATAGAGAGAAAAAAATTTGCAGACTCAAATAGAAAATTTACAAGCAGACCTAGAAAATGAGAAAGCAAAGAAGAAAGTAGCAATAACAAGAGCAATGAATTAGAAAAAAAAAAAATCCACTTTCACATCAACAAGCAAAGAGGATAAACAAAATGAGAAAGAAGTGAATGAACTGAAGCAAAGGTTAGATGAGAGCAACAAGAAATATGATGAGGATAAATCCACTTTAGAAAAATTAAGACAAAGCATTGGGCAAGGAAATGCATAGTGGGAACAAAAATTAGACAAAGAGAGAAAAATAAATGAGAGATTGGAGGAAGAGTTGATGGAAGCAAAAAAATGAAATTAACTCTTGTCAAAATAAATTATCTACATTTTGTAGAGAAATAATGAGGCATATGAAACAAAAGATCTGGGATGAAATAATTCAAAGGATTGATCATTTGTGTGATTTTTTTCAATTGATTGATGCTATCAGACAACATTATAAGAAGCTCAACAAATATTTAGTGGACAACAAAAATGTGTTGGCATTAGATAAATCTGCAAATCAAGTTCAAAAAACAATCTAAAAATCCAGTGGCAATGATTTGAAATAAAAAGGGATTAATAATTGGCTTTCTACCTCAATGATGTTGTCATCTATCATTCAAAAGTGTTTGAGAATGCATGAAACAAAGGAATATGTGAATCTGGCTACAAACAAGATGAAGAAGTTGGATGAAATGTTAAGGAACTTCATAGAGCTTGGTTTGCCAGAGGATTTTGGCACAAATGATCAAGTCATTGGAAAGGATGATTTCAAAAAGAAGATGGAGGGTGCAAGGAAGATTAATTTGGACCAATTTCCTCAAAACCCAAAATGTGGTGAACTATTTGGATTCCATCAAACCACTGATAACCTTGAATGCAAAATTGACTAAATAATTCAAGATAGGTTCCAATTTCAATCATGAAATGTTAACAAATCTTCAATTCAAACAACATCAATTAGAACAAATGACAATTCTAGCACCTAAACAGTGGAAGTTGCTAGAAAAGGTGATACAGTGATTTGATATTTGATAATATGAGTTTCCAAGTTCCAACTCAGCTCTGTGCAGAGTTGTCTTTGAGCAAGATTTTGCACTACCAAGGCCTCTATGTATTCCTTCATGTGAAAATCAATAAAAAAAAACCAAATTCAGTAATGTGTTGATGTTCAGTTGTCTGTATTATTTATTTTATCATTTGAAGAAAAAGTTTGGTTTCAACTACTAGATACACATTAAACGATTGTTGATGTTCATTGTTGTATAGGCTACTATTGTTAATATGTTATTAAGCATTGAGTTGAGTGATGAATCACTGGTGGAACCCTCAAAATTTCTTGTTCCATTGATCTAATATGCCTTACTTTGGTGGATTTTGGTTTGAATTACAAAGATAGGGTTTAGAGTTTTATGTTAGGGGTGGGTTTTTACTTAGTATATTTTCCCCTTGTCTAAACCCTTGTCTTTTGGTCTAATCCTTTATTGACATGTTATGGCCAGTTCCAAGTTGTCTCAATTATATGTTATTCCTTTTGGTTCATTTTGTTACCAACCCCTTGTGGTTAGAGTTCCCCGTTTACCCATCACACATATTTCCTTCATTATTTTGGCCTGGGGATTCAATTATTTTATAAATTTTATAATTCGGCCTTATTTGGCCTTTACATCCTTTGTGTAAAATTTTCTTAAGTTTTTAATCCCTGGTCCTACATTCTTCCTAGGCAGTCCCTCTTTTAAAACAAACTTTATGCACATGCATATTTCTACCACTTAAGTTCTTGTATTGCTCATCACCTAAATCCTTCAACCCATCGGGTTCATTACCACGATGAGTGATGAGCCTTGATTTTCTCTTGTACATCATGCATTGCAGAAGTTGTTTGGTTTCAATGTCTCATTTCCATGATGAGAAATATGCTTGTTTCCTTTCATATTGCTTATCACTAAAGATCTTTCATTTTTTGCTTCCACTTCAGCGAAGCATGATGAACACGAGTTTCTCCTTTATATAGTGCCATCATAGAAAAATTTTGTTGTTTATTTCGATTACTATGATGAGCGATATGAAGGTAAGGAATGGTGGGTTGTGATCTTTCCATGTGTCCACATCTAGTGCCATCACTTGTTTTTCCCATCGCCGAAAGCATTCTCATTTCCAAATCAACTACGGCGATAAGCGATGGACTAAGGCTATATCTTTGTATCGCTGGGTTTCTCTCTTCGCTGAAGTGAAAGTGTATCTTGGTAACACTTCGGCAACAAGTGATGGAGAATACAATGAGGAATATTCCTTCCATCGAAGGTGTTGTCACTCATTGTCAAAGTATGGACTTAACTTCAAAGCATTACTTCAATGAGAGATGGGGTTCTAAAGGGTTAATGAACATGTGGGTGGCTATGTGGAAACTCCCTAGGGTGTCATCATTGTTTTAAAACACACTTGGGAAAGCATAAAATGATGGTCGAGGAAAACCGTACATCATGTTTTTAATCAAAGAAGATCAATGGTTGGAGTTTAAACTTGAACGGAAACTTGGCAATTCACTCACGTGAGCTATCTATTAGACATTAATGGAGAAGATGCTCCAATTCTAAGTCATAAAGAGGTTGTTGATCACTTTTCTTCCATAATTGCAATCCTCAAAAGCTGAAGAACTGGTTAAGTGAAGAGAAGAAGAAGGCAGAGCTCCAAGAAAAGCAAATTTTGAAGAACAAGTTATTAATTTTTCTAGGTAAGTTGAATTATGCACCTCTATGAATAATTTGTAGCACTAGATAATTGAGAAAGTGAGTAGATAGCTAGGGTTTGTTATTTAGGGTATAGCTCTCTGGTTAGTAAGGGAATTGCAGCTGTTATACATAGGGTTTGGGGGTAAAGGAGTGAAGTTTGTTTGAAATTTATTCTAAACCCTATGAATTCAAAGAATAGAATTGTAATTCATAGATATCTTGGAACCATAGTTTTATTGAGTTGTAACAATGAGTGAGCTTGGTGAATCCTCCACCAAACCATAGAGAAAACCTACCAAGAAAAGGGTTAAAAGGCCTAAGCCTCGAGATGATAAGCCTAAGCCTAACACATAGCCTAAAAAAACTATAAAGAAGAGAGTTATTAAAAGGCCTAAGCCTCAAGATGATAAGTGTAAGCCTAGCACACGGCCTGAAAAACTTGCAAAGAAGAGAGTTGTTAAAATTCCTAAGCCTTAAGATGATAATCCTAAGCCTAACACACTTGGAAAACCTGCAAAGAAGAGAGTTTTTAAGAAAGATTACCCTTGTTTCATGGAAGAGGCCCCTAAGGACCCGGCTGCAAAGGTTAAGCCTGTTGGAAAGAGAAAGATTGGTGAGGATGCATTGACAACTCATTTTTAGGATTTGGTTGTTAGGATTGGTGATGTGATGTTATTGCAGAGTGGTTGGGATTTGTTTATATATGCTTTCAAGAGGAGGTTTTCTAGTCATCCCACTTGTCAGTTATGGACTTGTGACATTAGCAAGTTGGTGTGCCTCAATGTGTTTGTGGAGGTGGACCTAATGCTTGAATTGGCTAGCTGCTATGATCCAACTGATAGGACAATCAAAAGGTTTCCATATTTTCTTCCTATGTTGGAAATTTCAGGGAGTCAAATAATGGAAGTTTTTAACTTGAATCCATCTGCTTCTAAATCCATTAATTTTCATGCACTATATAATGAATATGAGAAAAATAGGTTTGCATATAGAAAGAATATTTTTCCAAGGCACAAGAGACGTGATCTAAAGGAGAATGGTGTACCTTTCAATCCTTTGGAGTTAGAACCATTTGATTGTGATGATTTTGAGGACTATTTCAAATTTACAGACTATGCATTGTGTCAGGTCCTGCACAAGAATTTTGACATAAAAATGGGTGTTGCTTTGATGGTTTTAGCAATTGATACTCAAAATAAGTATCAAAACAGGGTTTGGGATTATGCTTCCTATATTGTTGAACACTTGCATGAGGATTTGATTAAGTTGAAAGATGCAACCCCTCCATTGTCATGTAGCCACTATTCTTTGTTGATGCATATGTTCTTGTGGAAAGGTAGAATGGTGTTTAGAAAATTCATGAAATTAAGAGAAAGGGATAACATGGATAATGAATTGCTTGTGCAATGGTGGACCCATATCTAGGATGTGCATTGTCCTCAATCTGATTATGCTATGTTTTGCAATTTTTTCAAGTTTTTGCTACTGGAGCAGTTGGGCCTAAATCCCATTTACAAAATCTCAAAAGTTGTGAATGAAATATTGAGGCCTCTGGAGTATGAGGAGGGCACTATACAAAAATTCAATTGGGGGGATTGGTACCTCCAATTTTACTATACTACAATCATAATTTATGGATCCTCAATGCCACCCTACAAGCTACCAATATATATGTCATACTAACAAGCCTTCATGGAGATAATGTGGTAGCTTGATGCCATGGATAAGGCACATTTTAGAAAATAAAGGAAGGCATCCTTGGTAAACCCTTACTATGGATTTGCCTATTTCACTTGCACTTCAAAGGAAGGCATTGAGAGGTTTGGATCTATATTAAGAAATCTTAGAATGAAACAATATATTATAAGGTTTTGTGACCTTGAAGGGGTTATTACTATTGAGAGAAGAGTCAGAGGATTATCAAGGAGACATCATCAATTCCTCTCTCAAGAGGATGTGATCAGAAACATGTCTTCTGATGAGGAAGTTGCAAAAAGAAAAAGTACATGGAAGAAAATTTATGCAATTGAGGAGAAGATGTTAAAAGAAAATCCTTTCTACATTAGTCCTTACTTTGAGGTACAGGACAAATTTGTGCAAGCAAAATTGATGCTTGGATATTTTGAAGACAAAATTTTCTTTGAAAAGGTTAAGCAAGTTGAAATAAGGGCCATGGTGGCCAAACAAAATCATGAAGCACAAATAAGGAGCCAAACAGCTCAATCTTCTACTCAATGCATTGAAGTGCAAGCTAAGGAGACAGGCAAACAACCTACAGTCACCCCATTGGTGACTTATTCTAAAATAGAGCAAGGAGGTGAAGGATATGCACCTGAGATATTTGCAGAATACATCCCAGTGGAGGAGGAAGTGGATCAAATATTCCCATCTCCTGTTAAAGAAGATGCTTTCAATATTGATGTTCCTCCTAGCAGAATTGTAAAATGGGAGTATAATGAAGCCAAGGATGAAAATGTCAGTATAAATGCTTGTGATGATTTCATGTGTGATGATGCTTTTTTTCAAACAAAAGTATTCAAATATTTTTTTATCTATTTGAAAAACTCTGATATAAAAAGGATAATAGAAGAGGCAAAAGGAAAGGTTGACCCTTCTTTGCAAGTTGAAGCTGAGAAGGAGGAGGAAGGAAAAATAATGCAGGAAATTGCTACTATGTCACCACAGGGTGCAAGAGACCTAGTCAAAGGAAGTGGAATTCTAATGTTGCCTAGATGGGAACCATTATCATCCATTACATTAGATGCAATCAGGAAAGATCTAGATGCCTCCATCTCTAAGGAGATTTTTGATAACAATTTTTTTGGCTCGGGCTTTAGTCCTAAGTTACATAGACTTGCTATTTGGTCTATGACACCAAATATTGGGAAGCCCTAAAGTGATAAATTCTATGGAGAAAGAGATTGGAGTTATGGTTTTAAAATGGCTACTGAAATGATAGCTACTGCAACTGCACAGTTGATAATGCATGTTGCCATGTTGAGTGTCGACACAACCTAGATCACAAAAGCTAATTATAAAAAAATATTGGATAAGTACAATAAACTAATGGATGAGCACAACAAGGTACTTGCCACTACTACCAGTACATCTAGGGGTTTTCCCTGTCCAACAATTTTTTCCTTTAGATTTTTCAGCACAAGATAGAGAAACCCTATCACTAAGAATTCAGAGCTTGAGGCACGACTTGTGCAAGCAAAGAAAGAAAAAATGGAGACAGTCAAAGTGGCTAATGATATTTTTGATGATGTATTAAAACATAGAGTAACAAAATTGCTAAATAAAGTTGATAATGTGTGGGATGCCTACAAAAATATTCATGAGGCAAATGTGAAATACTTGCAAGTTCAGAAAGCATTCCAAACTTAGTGGAATAAGTGGAGTGCTAGGGTGAAACATTGAAAGAAATGATGTCTCAGATGTAGGAAGACCCTGAAGCACCCACCAACATTCCTGATTTATTGAAGGCCATTGATTTAGTAAATGAAATCATAAATTTTCATGGAAATTTGGGAATGCAACTCTAGAATAAATTGAGAATGTTCAAAGTAATGGAAGGGTTTACTATGCCCAAGATATTGAATAATAAGGGTGAATTAAAGGAGTTTTCAAAATGGGAGCAAGAGTTGGGAGAACTGCTTCCTCATTCTAAGATGATGCTGAGTGTTGTTGATTATTCTATGTTGAATGCTAACATAGATAATATGATAGAAATAGAGATGAGGATGGACACATTTTTCAAAGAGGCCAGGGTGCTAATTGATGCAAGGTACAACCAACATAACACAAAATTATAGAAGTTGTTGGATATGCAATGGCCAACTGAGAAGGATTACAACACATGGCTTGAAAAATTTACAAATTAAGCCTATGTTGAAGTATTGTAAAACGTTGTATCCTCTCAGTAATGAAAATCGATGATAAGTGTCGTAATGTGGATTGGGAAATACAATTTTGGGTCTTAAGTCTGCAAATATGGTGAGTAACAGATGGGAAAAATACAATGCATAGCCTAGAAATAGTACATATTAGGCTTTTGCTAAAGTATGGATAAAATATTGTTTTCTCCCCAGTTTAAATTTGGTGACAAGGATGCAAACGTGGAATATCTTTTGTCTCTTCTATTTTTCTACACTTTATGCTTTACTCTCTTTTATGTTTGGTGTACGTGGATACAATTTTGGAGCATGTGGATATTGCTACATCAGCTTGAAGATACCTTTTGGAAGGCGAAATATGATCTCCTTCGACAAATGAAAATATTTTTTTGTCTCATGTAACATTTCCCTCCATTTGGAAATGCAAATATAACTGAAAAGGGAATGTATTTTGTATCGATCCAATTGAGAAGGGACATGTGTACTTTATGGCCCGAAGCTTGTTTTGCTCCTTCGTTTCTATAAGAAAGAATTCAAGGCCAGAAGCATTGGTTCATTGTTTTGTATTGATCACGGAGAATTTTGTAAAGGGAATATATAGAAAATTTTAGAGTTTTGTCTTAGGTTTTGAGCCAATCAGTCTGCATATGTAATTTTGATAACAATACTAGAAATTGAATACAAAATGGTTCAAATTCAAAACCATTTCTCTCCTATGTACTTGTTTCATGAATTATGAATAATATGATCAAGGATTATCTTATTTATCAAAGATTGTGTGAATGAGAATGTAATAGAAATTTATAAGTAGTGTGATAAGTGTTGTTCTTTAAAAATGATGCAAAATCACATATCAAATTCAATACCACTGAATATAATATAAAATATAAAATATCACAATTTCATGGAATACAATATAAAATATCATCAACTATAGTTTG